>DWPA01003496.1:0-13992 GCA_018251375.1 Calpodes ethlius
TAATTTTTATAACCTTATTACTTTTATCCTGATTTAAAGATCCTAAATTTTTTAAATGTCACTGATATTTAAATTTGTTTTTATTTATTGCCTGAAGGCTTGGTGAATAAACACTTGGAAAAAGCATACTGAGTCTGAAAATATACTCTATTTACACCTTTTTTTAAAAACCCTATATCTTTTGAAGCACTGAGCTTCGGGAATATTTGTCATATTAATTTTCATTTGCAACGAGCCGTTAAAAATATAGGTTTAATTTTTCTCTCTGGCTCTGAATAACGCACCTGAATAACACGTCAATATGAGATCACAGCAGGCACTTAGAGCGAATGAAATTAAATCTAATTAAATGATTTCTAACAGATGATTTCTTGTGTTATTTCACTTTCTGTAGTTAGTTCTATTGAACAATTTAAGAACAGAGGAAATTGATCCAAGATTGGACGGAGGTCCCCATTTTTTGTAAATCTTTGAAAAAATTATATTCATCACGATTCCTATGTGGTGAACTACTTATACACTTTGTGCGAGGAGAACCAAGACCAGCTGTGGAACAGCTGTAGTAGGGATGATAGGTCCGGTCAAGTTTCTCTGCACCGTCAGCCAGGCCTCCTCCATCGTCTGTAGATCTCGGGGCGCAAGGTTATAAGTTACAGGGTCGGATATTTATTCGTTCGGTTGGATTGTAGTTTTATGGTTGGCCGTAAATGCTCTCTTATTGGTCCGCATTTGAATAATACGAGCCGTGCGGAGCGCTGTAGCCGCTGTACCGCAAACACATACCGTAAACATGCAGCTGTGTAATTTTTATGGTTTTCAATTTGGAATCATTTACCTATTCGTAATTCCTTATATGTTTTTCTCAGCCGGTTAATCTTTTAAGTGTTTCAAATGTCTTTTGGCCGACGAGGAAACAAAATAGAGTATGGGAAGAATAGCATAGTTTTACTTATTAGTAAAATAGGGAATGTAAATAAAGGTCTGCATAGATAGGGTGCAAAATATTTAGAGAACACTCTTATCACATGACATACAGGGAGAATAACCCATCTGATTTAGCTAAGATAAAGAATTCGCTGATACAGTGTTTGAAACCTGCATCACGTGAATAGCGGACTTGTAAAATTTTCTGTTGTGGAAGCGTTAATGTACGGATCTCCGCTTGTTAAGTATTTCTGTTCTGACTGATAACGACCATTAAGGTATCATTAGTTCAGCATCGTCTGTTTGTTTAATAATGTTGGCAGCTACCCTAATAGCAATAAACATATGAGCAACAGATAACTTTTTTATAGTGAATTCTTTTAGTGAATTTAATTATAGGTTTCTATTTATGCAACACACATAACGTTTTGTATATATTTGTAGTTATTCGTAGATTTATATAATTATATATGTGATTAACGATTTAGATATTTCCTAAATAATGATTCATTATCTGAATTTCAATACAATGATTTAATTTCCATTTCAATTATGTAACCGAATGGAAAAACTAAAAATTCACAGACACAATGAACTCCGCGAGCCATTGCCGTGGTTGGTTCATACAATCTTTCTAACTAATAACATATAGAGATACTATGTAGCCGGTTGTTGTACCTGCGTCCAACGTATAAAGGAGACAATGCATAAAGTATAAAACATTAACGAAAGTCTGCGATTGCTTGCGCCTCGATTGAAACACGTTAAAGTCCTCCGGCGCGGCATATTGGTGATTACCTCCGCCATTTCTGTATTATTTCTATTCGTTTTTATATTATTCGTTTCTTTTATAGCTCGGGCCCGTGTTGCCATATTTAAATTTTATTCGCCTTAATGTTGCCACACACGCTACTGCTCGCAATCTCATACCTATAACATCGCAACGTTCGGCGTAACCTGTTCGGTCGCTGTTCCCAAGACGTAGGGTTTAACTTGGGACGGCTCGCACGATAATATAATGTTGTTTCAGATACAGATGTCGGGGAAATAGAAACGATTTGGAAGCTATGTTTTTATTTAGAACGAGGCCATTTTAGTAGGAACGGGCACGTTTGACGTTTTACCTGTGTTTTGATATCTGCCCACCAGCTATCGTCCTTGTTTTCATAAGATTTTGTTATTCCAAATCAAACGGACTCGGAGATCGGCTCATGAATTTGCAGTTGTAGTCGTTGTAGAATGTCCCGATCAAACGTGTGGGTATTTGATTTTTATTTATGGTATAATAAAATAGATACGTATGATTTATTGAAATGTTTGTCTCCTCCAGCAATAAATGCGCATTTTTTTTTAATTTGTGTGTGGATTTTCTGACTTATCCGATTATAATTGAAGATTTCAACTTGTATTTTTGGTAAAGGTACGTTCTGGTTAGTAATTTCAAAAGTCTCAATCGAGACATTTATTTCAAAACAATTAGAACAGCTTCGAATAAATTAAAATGGTAACTGAAATGGTGAAAATGATACCGTACCTATAATGCTTTAATTTTGTGGGTTATATATCAGCCAAACCTTGTTGATTTAATAAGTTGTTATAAAATGATGTCACCAGAGGGATTCCCTCAAGAGCCTTTTCCTCGTTGGTCGGTCTACGATACGATAGACAAATTATCGTGATGACCCGTCTGGGCTGGAAGGAGCTACCTCTCAAGTCGGTGTCTCCCGTAATTAACGATACCCGCATTTTAAAATCGAATTACACCTCAAGACGATACAGTAGTCGGACGTGGCGCTAAGGTGTTACCGTGAATTTTTTCCTCTCTCTAATTAAGGGGAGGAGCGCCGAGTGTTCCTGGCATCGCGTAAATCATCCACTTATTAAAAGAATGCTACGAATCGAACCTTCTTAAGAAACCAACCTCCTTTCCTCGTCACGAGCGTATTTCGACCGTATCGGAAGGCGGCAGAGTCGAGTCTCGCGCGTCGGGCGACACGGAAAAACGGTATTGTTAGAGCTCCGATTGGAAAAGTAATGCGTTTTAATATAACCGTTAGGTGCGACTGTGAATGATTCTTGTTGTTGCCGATTTATGGCCGCCTTAAGGTGGAATTGTTCGATATTAATTTTCTTTTCAATATGCAGTCTTTTCATGAAAGCTGTGTCGCCATTCGATGATAAATCAAAGTATTGTTAGGGTATTAATGTGGGGGTGCCTTAAATAAAATTATATGTGGTTGTGTGAATCATAAACGGAGCGTTATTCTTTAAATGTTTATGAAACTCTAAAATTATAGAATTACAGACTAATCTATTGGCGATCAACCAATAAAGTTGTGCATTACTAAGAACATCACAGGTGAGTCGAGACGAAATGTTTTAGGAGAAAATTACTTTTATAAAATATATATGACCTTAAACTTCACCTAACCTGACACAATTTCTATATCTCTAGTCTCATATTTTTGCTCCTAGTAAGGTAGACATCGCAATTCATACAATCTTGGTGCTGGATAGCATTTACCCCTTAGCATGGGCAATATTAAGATTGTGCTTGAGACTCAGTGTTTTACTTGGTCGGCGATGCATCAGTGGTGCTAGCTTTTCTACGTGGCCATGAACACCGCTGATCAATCACTATAAGGTGTCTCGTTTGTCCATAAATTATTACAGGAAAATCACGTTGCCTGAAGGTGGATTCGTAGACCTCACACCTCTAACAGACTCTATACTACGCACAACTGTCAGCTACGCGATGTCCAGATACCCACGTGACGTTGCAATTTAATCCTAGGATAATTTTTAATACGTACATAATTGAGATTGGAGTTCAGTGAGCATAGATGTGTAAAGGGAAACCCTTGCTCTGGTTTAAGATTTCAGTCGTGAAGTTGAAGAGCCAGTTAATGAAATAGTGTCATTACTTTCGTTTTAAATAATGGCTCATTTACTATTTACAGCACAATAAAGTCCACTTAACACGTGATAGATTTTCAAATCCAGTACAGATGGTAACAACCAGTAGAGGTATAATGAGGAACTTAATTAACATTGTGCGAGTACGGGGATGTGATCACGTTGGGTGTAAGCAGCAGATCAGCATCAATTAATACAAGTGTGTTACAAGGCTTAATACTTGTAAGGGGGAGCGAGGGGAACGTTATTAGCCCCCTCATCCCGAATAAATTACGCACCGTGATCGGAAACGGTTGTACCGTATACAGTGGGATGTTGGGACGACGGCAGCCGTACGAACTGCTCCAACTGTCTTCTAACTCGGAACGTGCTAGGAGTTCTTTAGTTTATTGACTTAATCCTTGGGTAGCCTATAGAAAAACTGCATGCATTGACAGTTGCCATAGCATTTGTCTCTTCTCAAATTGGTGGAGACTTGCAATGTTACTCTACCGCCCTGCTCTAGAGTAGATTAGTTGGTGGATGAGTGGACGGTCAAATTTGTTTATTTCACTCGATAACCTACAATCAATACGATCTTTCATTAAATTAGTTTTAGTATACGATTTGTCAGCAATTTCTTGTTCCCTGAAAGAAAGACGTAAATAATATTTCTTTAACAGTTATATTTTCGCCGGCAGGTATCCAGTACGAATGTGTTTCGTTATAAAGAAATGATTAAGACGGCGAAAGTTTTTATCGACTCTATTATAACAAACATATCGTCCTGTTATCAAGTCAACGCAATTAGCTACAGTCATAATTTACTGACGACCCAAAAACATAAAATTCCACTAATAAACATTATTGTTTTACACATTTGATAAATCAATTAGCTGAATGGTAATAAATTTAATGAATTTAACACATCTACAGATACATTTTAATTTTATAAACCCTCCGCTCTCGACAACTTTTACAATTGGTAATTACTCATGTTTAGTGCTCAAGAATGCGATTGACATCCTTTTAAGTAATCTGAGAAAAAATTAGGACTCGCCGATGGCAATACTCAGCGATAACAATGACGTAATTAGTCAACTCTCCGCATCACCCTGTAAGAGCAGCGGCCCCTTTCATTCGAGCATATTTTCATAAATGCAAACATTCAGAAAGAATTTCCTTCGAAAGCTCATAAATATCTCCCACTTTTAGTACTTCCCCGCCGGCGCCGGCCCAAATGAATGTACTTCTTATTTTCCGAACGTAGGGTTCAAAATGTTTTCCGCTGAAAAACTCATAAGCGCGTTTTAAAACCGACAGCGCGGAAGGAAAATTAAAGATTAATCCGATTCTCCAATAAATATCGGAATGAATTCGGTCCCAAATTGGAAACGAAGAATTGAAACTTATTCCGGATCCATTTTGTAGATGAGGTGTTTTTTCTCTTCGATGAGTTATGGGGAGGAGATGCGGCCGGTTGTCTGACTGCTGGCCACCGACCGCTCTAGCGTGCGTCGCCAATCAAGTAAGATTAGTGGTGTTGACTTTCTACATTTTGGCAAACATAACAGACCTTCAAGGTTTCCTCTGGTAATGTTTAACAAGCAGTTTAAATGTCGCTTCAGCCTTGTCTGTTATGGCACCAATCCTCAGCCATGCCGTATGAATCTGATCTTTGTCCATTAATTGTGAGTTTCTGGTACCTAGTAATACTTTAATTGTTTAAAAAACTGAAAAGACACTTTTGTTGTGCTTAGCATTTGGTAACTGCACTGTACATCGGTGAAGATTTCCTACGTCTGAAGCCAACTCTGGATGTATCAGTTCATATGCAGCATAAAAATATATTGTCATTGGAACTAAAGAGATGTGAACAATTTTAACATCACCGAATCACCGATGTAATTTTAATTCAGCTTGCGGGATTTGACCCATACATCGCAATCGCAATCCATATCTGTCCCACTGCTGGGCCCGGGTCTCCTCACACAATGTGAGAGGTACAGACCCACCACGATGGCCAAGTGGTGATTGGTGGACTTCACACAATTTCGAGGACATTATGGTGAACTCTCAGGTGTGCAGGTTTCCTCACGATGTTTTCCTTCACCGAACCAAACATACATACAAGCACAATACTACAACAATGCTTATAAAACTGTCGCTACCCGCTGCCAGCGCTCGGTGTCGCTCGGCCGCGGTCAGTCCCGAGTGGCCTGTTATCGACGCTAACTGTTCCAAAGAGGTTTTTTAAAGGATTAATTTTATGAGCAGGTCGCGCTAATGAAAAATAATAGCATTTTTTTTTAATTCGCTAAATGGGTCATTCCTAATTGGAGTGGGATTTGTAAGTCATCTGTAAATGCAGTTTTTGTGTTCAAGATTTATAGAACGCCGGACCGGGAAGCTTTCGGGCAAATTGATTTTTTGTTGACGGTTACATGTTTGAAAGAGATTTCAAGAGTTCGACATAGTTCGTGGAGCCAGATTTATAAATAATGAATATCGAGGCGTCACAGCAGCGTTATGTCTGTTTGTGCCTGTGTTAGCTGTACCTCTATGAGATAACTTTATACCTTCAACAAGATAGTCAGTAAGTAACATAATATAGTGTTAATTAATGTGGAACGGATATGGCAAGTATATAATGTAGTTGTTAGATGCCAAAACGTACAAAAGAACTATAAGGTGGAATGTGGTCAACGTTGCCCAAGGATTGGCAACTTCGTTTTACGGAGGGTGGTAGCTAATTAGGTATTAAAATTGTTATTACCAATTATGATCTTACAAATTCGATTGGGATTAAACTAAATACGGTTTGAGCAGGATTCAGGAGGAACCTTAAGTTCAAGCCTCGTCTGTTGTTCGGAAGGGTGCACCAGGCCTTACAAACAGGAGGCGTTGGTAGGACTCATATATTGATGGACCATTTCACCGACTCGTCGTACTTACGAAGAAAACACGCGATATAACGGATAATGAAATTGTAATGAAGTGAACTTAGCATTATTTGTGAGGAACTTCAATTGGAACTTCGGTACGGGTTTTCACTCATGCAGTGGCAGTACACACTGTTATGCAATTTTATTTGTCTACCTGTGTATGTTCGTGTGTCATACGAAAATGTGTTTGAAATTCTTAACGGTATATGTTATCGTTCATATGGAATGCCTTGTGAACCTAAAAAGGGACGTGATGACGTAAAAATATAATGGTTTTCATTATTTGATGTGTTTTGGTATCAATAGATAATATGTATTTTAGTTTATTGAAAAAATGTAGCCTTAAAACGCTCTTGAAACATGGGGCCCGCGAAAACTGTAGTAGAAAAAATGTAGTTATAATTTTAGTCTCGTAAGAATATTATTACCTAGCGACTAATGTGTTCATTTGCTCATTAGCTGTCATGATCTAACCTCTTTCGTTACGTTGGTTACATATCACTACCTCGGGGCTTAAAGTTCGTAAAGGATGAAATATGATTTTCAGGAGAAACAAAGTCAAATTCAGGTAACATTTGACTTTAGCCATTACATCGACCTACTGTACAATCCAATCGAGTTTTAAAACTGTTACACCATGACTACGGTCTCCGACTAGCGTAATGTAATTTAAAGACACGCTATATATCAAGCGAGAACCACATTGTTATTAAAAGCTACGGCTTGAACGGTTTCCAAGCCAACCGCGGGCGTCACTTACGCAGGCGCCGGCAAGACGCGCGGCCGGCCCGCTCGTAAATCGCAATTTGTCGCGGACGCGCCTAGTGAAGATCCACGGGCTACGTTCTCTGCGTGGACTTACGAATACGTAGACCTGGTCCGTCAGCGTGGCTGTTTAGGTATACAGGTATGTGAGTTAGTGATATACGTTAACTTCGGTACTGCATGTGAGTACACAATTAAGTGTAGATATGTTATACGCTAGATACTGCGTGCGTGCGAGCGATGCTACTCTGTATTGATGTACTATTAGCCAAATTTAATTATGACCCTACGTTGTCGATGATTCGCTTGTTTGACAAGGTCAAATAGGTTTTCATCTTATCTCATTATATATAAACGTAGGTAATTGTCAATTGTATATAAAAATAGAGTTTATATTTAAGGGAATGAATTTTTAGACAAATTTCGACCGAATTACATTTGAATGGCTGTAAGAATATAACCTTACGGCAGATCATTATTCAATTTGATTTGAAGTAAATTTTCATCGTTATATACAATAACCGTCAAATAATAATTATTGTTTAATTAATTATTATGTAACGAGAGAACGTATGTAAGTCTACTGAAATGTATAATTATGAATTGCATATTAAAATTAATTTCCATTCCAATAAATTTTTTGGTAGTTCTAGGTCATGCTAAGTCTATGTTATTGGCTTTTAACGTATCCGAGAACAGATCGAGCTTCTGAGAGTTACAATATTGCTAATCGCACCATCGCCACCCCCGCGGGCCCGGGGGATGAGCACCATCTTCCACCACCATCGATGTATGTATCCTAATGTTGCCAAATGTCTTTATCCTAAAATTTTATTTTTAATATAACATAGTTCTATAGGGTCAATTTATAGAGAAGACGACTTCAAGGCCGAGAATATTATTATATTAAGACTTCATTGGTTTGCTAAAGAAAACATTACCACCACGACGGAAACGAAATTAATTGTGCCCACATTGGGAATAGATGGAACGGTAGAATATGAGCTATGTTAAAATTGTATCATCAATCAAGTTTTTCGCAAATCAAATTCCTGTAATTGGCACTCGTCTAGTCTATTAATATGTAACAATAATCCGTGATTACTCTGTGTGAGGGGTACGGACCATAGTCCACCATGCTGGACAAGTGCTCATTGGACTTCACACACCATCGAGAACATTATGGACAACTCTAGGTTGTGCAGGTTTCCTCACGATGTTTTCCTTTACCAAAGCAAGTGGTAATTAACTTGTAATACGCACATAACTTTTTGTAAATAAGAGGTGCGTGCAGGATTGAACTCACGCCCCCACCTTCGGGGAACCAACGTTCGAAACACTATCACTGCTGTCACGCAATTTAGTCACAACAGAGAAAAATTGGTTTGTCGCCTAAAATATTTAATACTTATTGTCTTCACACAATTAGGTATATATACAAACAGATGTATAAATATGATACTTTGAAAACACGTTAATTTGATAACTGGAACGGTTTTGCCTCCAGTCGCACTTTGGCATAAAAAGAAAAAATAACGTAGTCGGAGTGAGGGCGCGGCGACACAAATTGAATCTATTCGTTTCCGTTAGCAGCCACCAGAGTGCTAACTAATGGCCAGATTTACGGAGAGCGCCTAATGTGTTCGCGCCTTTAGATTTATACACGCTCGACGTGATCTAGGAGGAGGATCTACCACGACGGAGCGGGGACGCGGCGGTGTGGCCGGGGTCACTTTATTCTGTAACAATTAAATATAATTTAAAAAGCTTTTGTTTAATTTACAATGTAACCTTGTTAAAATGTTTGTTTGGTGTAATCTTGCAAGCTAAATTAGAGCTAGTTCCTCTTAACTTATGATTTTGAAATTTGACACATTGCTTTAGTATCGATGATAATGTATCATTATAATACATTATTTAATGGCTCCAAACATGAAATGAAACAATGAAAGCACAGGGATTTTTTGCACTATAAAAGCATTACTTAAAACACACCTTTAGCCTCTTGTCTGAGATGTCGTATTAGAGTACTTTATCAAAAAGCGTTAGTAACTGAGTACATATGTATTTAGGTACTGTTATCATAAATGTTTAATAATGTTCATTATTTTTAATTATATTTTTTGATATGTTTATTGGCTGAAGTGGCAATGGGCTGGCCATATAGTAAGGAGAACCGATAACCGTTGGGGAAGAAAGGTCCTTGAATAGCGTCCACGTCTCGGAAAAAGAAGTGCAGGTCGCCCTGCAATCAGATGGACTGACGACCTAAGGTAGACAGAGGATATTCACTGGATTCAGAAGGCTCAGAACCGGTCTAAGTGGCGCAAATTAAGGCAGGTCTATGTCCAGCAGTGGACCTTTAAAGGCTGTTAAATAGATAGATATTTTTTGAAAAAAAGTATATTAGTTGACATTTTCCAAGTGTTGTCGTAGGCTTCTTTCAATATTATATATTGTGTACTTATCGATTACATTCAAACATTACTTTTTATTCATAATGTTAATAAATATTTGGCGATTGAAACGGTCAAATAAATTTTCCAGTCCAAGTGGAATACGGCCACACGATGTAACAGTTATTGAATCGCATCGATACAGGAAGCGGACGATCAAATTAAGAAACTCTGTAATTATTAGCAACACCCGACAGGGGCCGGGGCCGGGGCTGAGGGCCGGGGCCCGGTTGTCGACACGATAAACAAGCCCCGCAGGTGTGCGCGGTATTGGAAAACTTGCGGGATTAACGTGCGGCCGGCGCGGCCGCGGCGTGACGCGCCGGCGACAGCCTCCCGCTATCGATATCCCATTGACTAATACGATTGTTTCTATCAACTTTAGTTTATTAGATTAGTTCAAATATGAGGTGAAGCTCATTCATTTATCATAAGAATTGCAGAAAAACAGTACAAACATTATTTTGATTACAAAAATTCATGGGTATAGTTCAGCTTCACGGGATTAAATATAGGTATTTTAAATAATGATGAATAGTTGTGCCAAGGATCAAGTACATCTTTCCTACGAAAATATTCTTACCTATACTTGATATACCATAAACCACTTCATATTAAGTCAGTTTAATTAAAGTCCGTGGGATACTGATAAACAGCGGACCTTGCTGAGTTCGACCTCATTCGCTACCATTTGATCGACACAACCAGATTGTACAGTAAGGTATTGTAATATCTGGATAAAGCACCATTATATTTGTTGTACAACCCTATAAATATGGCCAAATAAATTTTCTTTCTTTCTACGTACACTTACTTACAAGTTTCTTCTGTATTAAATCATTGCTCCACATAATTCTGCCATTTTGCGGTGCTATCAAGGAGTCTACCTCTACCCAGACTTTTGCTTTTTAAATACCCTACAATCAAATGTAATTGAATACGATTTAATTAGGCATCGACTGGTAGTTCCCGTCACTAGCGTGAAGCTCCGAAAGCAAATAGCTAAACATTTATTTCATAGAACCGAATGATTGCAGCCAGGTAGCGCGGAGTCGCCGCGGCCGCTGTTCCGAATTAAAAACGATAAATTATCAACAACAAACCATCGGCTCCCGAATTAAAAAACTTTCAATTGCTTATTTTATTTACGATTCATTATGATACTTAACAAGTGTTAAGCTTACTTTTGTTTATATTGAATCAATAAATTTATGTTTCAGACAGGTACATACCCTAGCCTCTAGCCCTGGGATATCGACGTCTGGTCACATAAAGTCATGATGCCCAGACGGTTAATTTTTTAATACCATGTTACGTAAAGTGAAGCTGTAATGTACGTGTGGTGACTAATATTGAGACACTTTTGGGCTGTTGAATATAAATATATATATATAAATAACTTAACGAAAAATCAAATATTAAATCATTAAACATGCACGCTAGTCGAGATGTCCGCTCGTCTAATTGACAGTCAGGTGACAAGTAAGGCGCCACTGTCAACTTGTGCATGGCATTTATTCGATATGTAATAGTACGTATGCGTAACTCAATGGCATTTTCTAAAGAATTAGGGAGATTTGAATCGAATAGAAGTTTAGTTTTATTTTGATCAAGCATACAATTGTGTAACTTGTGAATCTGGAGTAGTGATATAATACTAAAAATATAAAATATATTATTAAGTACATGTATTTTATTTTTGTACTCAATTTTTATATTTGGTACTAATTGTGCATTTAAATGGGTGTTGGGCAACGTGCGAGTGTTCTATAGTTATAAGCTGATCGATTATTTTCTTTAACTAACAAATCGTATGCCAGTCAATTTATAATACTAAGTTCAAGGAGCGAGAGTTAAGGTTAAGGGTTAACTCTTATACACCTTTACTTTTAAGTTCTAAAAGTTATTAAGTTATTATTAGTCTACTTTGCAACAATCCGGGATTGAAGTATATAATGGTGTATAATAACTCAACAACAAAGGATTGCCGTAAAGTAACGCTTGATACTATTGACAATATGTTAAAAAAGTGTTCTCAAAAGTCGCATACTTAATGCATTTATAGTTTAATATATTTTATACACGCAAAATACCTTAAATTTACGTTTATTACTTCCGTGATTTTTTTACAAAATTCTAGTAGGTACTAAAATTTTCTGCGTTATTCTGCGGACGGACCTATACCTAAATGGACACGGAAAGCTTAAAACCGAGTACTTTTTATCCTGTTAAATTATTTACCACAAAGATAACAGGTGTTAAAAATAATAGTGCGTAAGTTCGATTTAAAAATGTTGGGGAGATATTTTTCAGCATTAATAAAAACTTTACGTAAATCAAAATATGGGCATCAGTATTTATATGTTCTATTTCCTATAAATATTTATTATAATATATCCGACTTGGCATGAGTATAGTACACAGATATAATATAGTGATAGATTGTAATTAAGAAATTTTTATACTTCCCGTGCCTTAAAATTGGGAATAATTTATTTTACTTTCTGACCTCATAGTACGAGTGTGTTAGAATTGTTAAGTACGAAAGGTTTTACCAACATGTTGTGTGTCTGCTAAGACTGTTGTCTGATGAAGAAAACCGTTTGAGAAATAATAACTTTAATATGCTAATTTTGGTTACAGTCAAGTTTCCTCACCTCTACCATTTAAATGTTTGTTGGACATTTGAAAAATTCCATGTATTTTAGAGGAATACTCGACTTATAACTAATAAACCAAACTCACGAATACTTATTAATATAGTTATTTATTTTACCCGTTTTTGAAGCTTTTATTTGCAAATTGCAACGTTAGTTAATTTCTTATTATGTTTTTTTAGAATAAAATCTTGCAAGTTAAATTTTATTTTTCTGCCTCTTATGTTAGAAAGTTCAATTTTGACTCTTTGATAAATATTAAATGATATTTCACTTAGGCTTTAACGAGGAAACTATTCAACGGTGAACAGCACAGTAGCTAATTTTCCTTGTATTAACAAAATCTAGGTATTTCATTTACTAACTTAAACAAAGTCGTAGTAAGACTATTATGCCCTTAAAAGAATAACTGGATACTGAACATCGTCAATAACATAAATATACTTTATTAACGAAATGAATAACAAACACAGTAATATTGCACAATACAAGTTGCAAGGAGCCAATTGAATGTCATCGTTAAATGGAGCGAGAGCGCTACACGTAACACAAAGCCCTTCTCTTTACCCACTTTTAATTTTTGTGACAAAGAACAGCTTGCTACGCAGAACGGTCGTCTGCCTCGACTGTGAGGCGGCCGCCGCGTTATTTGGAGGCTAACAGAGAACTATATGAATAACTTTACAGGCCACTGTCGTGTGTAGCATCAGTGATTTCTTATGAAATGTTGAAGTGTTGAGAGGTTTGAAATTCACATAAATCATTCTTATTATTTTGCTCGTACTGTTTCTCGTCGATTTTAACTCAATACAAAATAAGCATAGTTTATTTTTAAATATTACCTGCCAATTATATGTTATTATGTACCAAACAAGTTGATTCTCGTGTTGGAGTACTCGCCATCACTAATCGTATACATATTTCAATCCATTAACAAAAATATGCATTTAACATTAAAACAAGTTTTAATTGGTAGGTAGCACAATTTACAAGTAGTAGTAGTTACAGTTTGTATATGTGTCTTTGAAAACGATGTGATTTTTTCTACAATAACATTTGATGTGATTCTTTTTTTACTTTATCAATGATCCTAGAGAACATTTGGTAGTGAGTTAGCCTACAAAGTTAACCGAGGAGTCTTTGTTTCAGTGGTAATGGATGTTTATGGTGTTCTTATTTGTATTGTATATGCCACCCCGGACACTGGGAATCCTAGTGTGGAAATAAACTTACGTCATTACTATTACTAATATTCGTGATCGAGAAGGCAAACTACTTAGCGGCGATCATTTGTGGCAGTACTGTTCTCAACGTTGTGTTTGTATAAGTATTGTAAATAATAGAATTAGT
>DWPA01003497.1:0-13988 GCA_018251375.1 Calpodes ethlius
ATAAATTAATACTACTTTAATACGGTTGTCGTTTAGTATTTAACTATTTTAAAATTGAATACTTAGAAAAACAATCTCCGAATCCTATATTATCGTAACATACCATAAGAGTCATATTCTTTTAATTAATAATTAAGCAAAGGGAGTAATGAAAACGTATAATTGGTTAGTTTTTTAACTGTTTTACCTAAGATAAGGTTATTAGATCGTAAATTTGGGATTTTATTTATATCCGGTTGAAAACCAGTCCTTGAAAAGTTATTCATTATCTGATATACTTCCCTTTTGTGGCAAATTTAAGGATTTTTTGCATAATGTAAAATACATTACACGGCGTAGATCCAACAACAAAAATTGTATTTAATATTTTTCGGGTATCTGTCGAAACTTAAGTATAACTACATAATGCGATTAATACTAAAAACATTTTTTTTATATTTGATATTTTTATTTCCTTCTCTCCTTCTTTCTCTTTTTGTCCTTAAGGCGTTAGAGATTCTTCTGTTTCTCATTTTATACAATGGTCACTTACCATCATATTGTTGAAGTGTCCCTATGTCTGTCCTTACCATTTAATACAATAAAAATGGTTGGCTAAGAATTTCTCAATTAGCAGAGGACGCAATGACGGACGGACATACGTCGTCACGTATGAAGGTTTCGTATGAAGTAGTAATTGATAATGATCAATTACTTATATATTCTTTTATATTTACTGCTTGTAATGACAAGCAGTAAATATAAAAGAAAATGCAAGCGGAAAGTGATTAGATAGATATATGTACGTATGTTATATATAATCATTGTCAGCGGACCATGGTCACTATTCGATATTTAATGAGTTTAAACCCTAGCATTTTATCGGTTTCACCGTACTTCGGGGTTTGATAACCAATATATTATATACTGCGAGTATATCTTTGCGGGACCGTATTAAATAAATGAGTCCGTTCGGTTTGATTCATGCGAATGGGGAACGGAAAATAGCCCGCACCGAATAAAACAAGTCCAACTACGAACTATAGGTATAGGTCCTGTAGGTACAGGGCAGTGCCGGTTCGGTACAATTCCATGGCGAAACTCACTGTTCAACGAAATTGGTGCGAATTTTAAGCCGTAAAACATGGGGATTTCGACACCGGTAGTCATTTTCAAGTAGACATCGATTTAATTTTTGTAAAACGTTCACGAGCTACACGGACGGCGACATCAGTGGAAAGTACCTGCATTTTTTATGTATTAAAGAGTACGATTTTCAGTTAATTTCCCCGTAATATGTGTTCATAAGGTTTATTTGCAATTAAATTATGAAGTTCCATTATCTACTTCAGTCCTTAAAATATAATAATAATAAATATTATAGGGAAATTAAAAAGTATGAAATATTTCATCGAGTAATAAGCAACATAGAAGGTAGTTTGAAAAATGTAGTAACTGTTTTAAATTATAAAATAATATGAAACAATTCAACAAAACCTGTATATTTATTTAATTCTGCAAGTGTTTTAATATGTAATGTTATCTTCTATGACTTCCATGTATAGCCACTTAACTTGAAATATTTTCAAGACTTTTAAAGGCTTTTTTAATATTCACATAGCGTTCATTAAAAGAATCTTTGATTCTTTGATCTTTTGAATCTTACCTGATAACGAGTTTATCAGGTAAAAAAATCTTTTTAATGTTTTTACCTATTATCATATAATAATATAAACGGAAATATCAACTTAAAGATACGCCAACAAAAAACATAGGATTTTGGAATTACAACTTATCAATATCCAAATCCAGATATAATACAAATAAAATGTCCATGTTACGAATTATTCGATGTAATCAAAACTTTATTGACCTGAAATCTGTTCCAATTAACACGTCGAAAAGTTAGGAACAAAACAATCAATCAATATACTCGTACAAGAACATTCGAAACATTGTTAAAGAACATAAAACAAAAGAATACAATTATATAAAATCAAACGCCGAGCTCAAAAATGTTCTGCCGCATGATGCGACAAAGGGTTTTGGTACGAGCCGTTCAAATATACATACTGGCAATAACTCGAATTTATTTTAGCGAGGACTTTAAAAAGATGTGAATATAGCCATCTATCTCAAACCCGGGTTTTAGCCGGGTTTATGTTTATTTATTTACTAGTGGCCCGCCCTAGCTTCACCTGGCTGACCCCGGCACTGTATAGTGGACCGCTACCGCAATTATTATTGTAGCGTGAGTTTTTATTCTGTGATAACAACTATAATATTAATATAAATAGTGATATAAAGAATAAACAAACTTATTTAAATGACTAATATAATATTTATATATATATATTTATTTATGTATATACGTAAATAGATATGTACATACACTTTTCAATTTAAAAAAGCTTAACCAACAAGTTGTAATTTTAATCCAACTTCAAAAAAAATATATACTTATGTATGTATATTTTCCAACTACTTATCTAATATTAATGAAATTTTTGTTTTTTAGAATCAGGAAAGTTTTATTATTATTTATATATTAGAATATGATGTTCGAGGAAAGACAATGAAACTTTGAAACAATAATACGATTGACTAAGTTACAATTTTCGGAGATTTCATTTGTTTTAAACATAACCCGATCCCCGAAATTATAATTTACAGATAAAAATACGATGGCATGAAGTGATTATCAAAACCTTAAATATTTTTCGTCGTCGTTAAGTCGTCGATATTTTTCTTTATCTTAATATTGAAATTGTGAGTCCAAAATATGTTTGCTCTGTAGTGTAAAAGTCCTTTTGTTTTTACGAAACTTGCACCACAAACCAATATAGTCAGACACAAATCTAACCAGGGAACGTTATTGGGCGGCATCGCGACACCTGTATCAGACACCGAAATATCCTGTGGTATATTTATACTCATAGACCATTTATGAAATAGAATAGACTATCTAAAACATTTTCTTGCTTAAATTATTACTTCATACAAATTGGTTTTCTCGTTTAACTCTAAAGCATTTTTTCTTTTTTTAGTTAGTGTTAGTGTGTAGTAGTTAGTTAGTTTATTCTTGTTTAATATATAAGACATTAAATAGATGAACCAATAATAAATGTTTTATGGATGACGGAAATTGGTGCGATAATTGACGCGTTAATATTTAGTAACCACTCATTACCTGCATTTGTAAGAAGCGTGGTAATTCTATATCTTATAATAATTTCAGTAATATTTGTATCATGTGTTAAAAAATAATTTGTACCTACTTGAAATACCTATTCATATTCAAATCATCGTAAATACGTATGAAAAAATAATAAACGAGGGAATTATTTTAAAATAATGAAAATTCACAGTGGATTACTTGTTTTACGATGAACAACTTTTAAATAAAATACTTTTTATTTTTTTTTAATACTTCTTTCTGACTAAGAAATGTTACATACATTATAACCATGGTCGACAAACAACTGAAATGCAAATATTCCACAAGTATATATATTTCATAATATAATCTATTCTGCAATTTCATGTCACTTCTATGTGATATTTAATTCTACTCATATGCGTATATACACACTATTGACATTTCAGTGGCGAGTGCTCTTTACAGGAACAGGAAATTTACTAACCCCTCTATACAGTACTGATTCGTTACACATGTTCCGCAAGCATTAGGTAGTTGAAACGCACACAAGAGAGTGTTTGATAGCTAAATAGGCTGAAATACCTGATGGACATTTGTTTATATTGAGGCCGTCTGTAGATTTTCAACAAAATGTATTAAATGACGCCTGACCGTGGTTGTATGTTAGTAATTTCTCTAAATCTATAATATATGTATATGTAAAGAGAAAAATTTTGTACTGTTTTTTAAGAAAGAATTGTATAAATTAAGCTAAGATTTTATATAATTAAAACATATACAGATAAGTGCAAAAAAAAATTCATATTATTATACGTGTTATAACTACAATAATAAAAGACAGAAATAGAAAATACGAAAGTCAATGTAAAGTTACCCATTCATAGTGAATTACGGTCGAATATGTACTATTGATATATATTAATACCAGTAATCATCCATCATTACTTCAGAAAACCGTTCTTAGTAATGAAACTCGAATGGAGACGGAATTCCTTAAATTTACATTTTTTTTATTTATGAAACTATCGAAATAAATGTATACTAAAACGTTACACCAAGTTTATTGCAACAGCTCAATAAAAGACCAGTAATACAATAAGTAAAGCTATGACCACAGAGGGCTCACTTATGTCGCCTTTTACTACACCCTAATTGCCCACGATTGAAGTCAGCATTCAAGGTAAAGGACTTCAATCCTCAATACGGTAAAAAAAGGTAATTAATTTGAAAATAATATAAATAGCAACAATTAATGAAATACAATCAGTAGGTCATTCATAAATGGCGTTTCATAAAACGAATGAACCGACACAGATTAAAAGCAAATTTACAGTTTTTAAATTACATTCCTAACAAATTTGTTGGATAAGAAAATTAAGTAAGTCGTAATTAAATTTCATCAGTAAAACTCGATTCGAAGATTCATTTCATTAGATTACAAGTTACGACAAATCAAGGAGTAGGCGCTGCAAACGACAATCAAAGTTTTATTAATTACAAAATCTGTAGCTTCTATTTTAATGGAATAAACTTTTACAATTCTGTTTAAATTTGTATTTACATACAGATAAATGTATCAAGCGTTACTTTACGGAAATCCATTCTTATTAAGTTATTTTTAGGCTACTGTGCAACTACTTGTATTTTCGTGACGTGTGTGTCTAGTAAATAATAAACAAATGAAAGAATCTTAGTAATTTTTAATATTATACAATAAGCATTTAATAGAATTTTGTATCTACTTTGTAAGTACTTGAAAATTGTATCATAGTAAATAAAAAATATTTCTAGAATTTTTCTCTATTTGCCTGTCTTTATATTCCCGTTAATCTCAGAAACGGTTTAACTGATGAGGATGCACATTTTGTTGTAGTAAATTAAAGAAAGCATTTAATATATGTTTTAAATAAAAAACAAAAGAAGAATCCCAACTAATTCTATTTTGGGTAATACATCATAAGTTTACTAACTGTTAATAAAAATGTATTTGGCTCCATCGTTTCCAAGCCGAAGTTGCTATTTCCCAGAAATATTTCACTTTATAATCAGTCCTAATACAAAATTCCCGTTACTATTGATTATGCCTACGATTTCATGTTTTGTTGACCGACGGAGTACAGAATCCTTGAGAATATTCTTGTAAAGAGTAAAGAACTTCATCAGGATTAAATCCGCCCATTGAACCCTTTTATTTTTGTTCTAAAGGTCTTCTATGTCGCCAAATTTGAATGGATACCTTAACTTTTGATATTAGCAAGTGACGATCTGAGAAATAACCTGAGGGGTTCCCTGGAGGTAAATTAAATTACATTCCCTTTGATCTGTACAAGAAAATTCTAAATTTAATCTAAGCGACGCTCTCTTATTAATTCTATTCATCAATGCAAGTCGTGGAGATTTAAGTAAAAATATATTGTTACAAGGAAATTAATATAGAATTATCTTATTTCTTTCATAACGGGAAATCATAAAAGTGATTAAATAATCCAATAGAGGGGTAATAAAAAACTAAGTTGTTATAACAATAATTGTTTATGAAATATTTCATTTTACTTGAAATCATTATTAGTTTTATTACTATATTTGTTTTTGTCATGTCTGAATTAGAACGACTCACTTTTATGTTATGAAGTAAAAATTTTGGTTTTTACTTTAGTTCCGATGACAATCTGTTTTTATGATAATTATGTCGTGATTTCATATTCAAGGTTGATTCCAGACGAGGATACTCGCAAACAATGAATAGCACAGTTACTAGTTTATACATTATAAAATAGCCTGGGGATTCGAACGTTGGTTCCCCGAACGTGGGTGCGTGAGTTCGAATCCTGCACGCACCTCTAATTTCCAAAAAAAAAGTTATGTGTGTATTACTAGTTAATTATCACTTGCATCGGTGAAGGAAAACATCGTGAGGAAACCTGCACACCTGAGAATTCATCTCAATGTTCTCGAGGGTGTGTGAAGTCTGCAATCCGCACTTGGCCAGCGTGATGGACTATGGCCTATACGTCTCACTTTGTGAGAGGAGACCCGAGCCCAGTAGTGGAACAATTATGGGTTGTAATGATGATGATGACATTATTAAAGCATGTTTGTACTTTTTGAAACTATGTATGCGTTATTATAATCATATGTGTATGTGTTATTGTCTAATACGTATTGTCTAATATATATAAAAATTTAATCGTGTAGTAAAAAAGTTGTCAGGTTATTGTTATATTATGGTTATAATTTGAAAGAAAAACACAAAGTGGCATGTCGATAAAAATGCAATGAATAGAGTTAGCACAATAATTAGGGTAACATCTCTTAGTTACAGTTTATTTCTGATTATGAATAAAAAAAGCTTACGTCACTCACTGATACAATAGTATTGTCTGAATTTTTAAAACTAGTTGAGTTTTGAAGATTATCTCCAATATGCAAACTCACTACAAATATGAACTGTATATAATAATAGTACAGACTGTTCCAGGTACAAATACAACTTGATTTAAAACCAAGAACTTCTGTACTGTGCGTAGTGCATAAAATATATTTCTAAGTTGTGATATTAACAGAGTAATTTTAAAGTTTTATATTGTAGCCGTTGCTCTTTCCGTTGACTTAAACAATGTTGTTTCTCAGTCAGTGTAGTCAGGTAGAAGTTTATATTGTTTGCATTCTTATGAAGAAAGAATACACCTTTAAGTGCTGTTCAACTCTCAAAGGAAGAGAATAATCACGTTCAAATGAGCAAAATTTTTTTCTCTCACTGTTTATTTTACCGTTGCTTCGGACAGCTTCCCTTGTTTTATTGAATTTCCGTCGCAGTGCCCGTAATAGAGATAAGTTTCAAAGGAAATGTTTCTTCCATGCCAATTGTTATTCGGCTGTATTGCTGATTCTAAATACAGCTGATCCTCGTGTATATCAAAATTAGCTAGCCAGGTGTTGGTCTGTTAGGTATGATACACATATACTTGGGTCATCATATTCGATTCGGCTATATTTATTGAACAATATCACCGACCCGAAGTAATTACTGTACTATACTAGTCTGTAGTCGATTGGTAAAGTTACTAGGCACTCCTTTTGGCATCACTTTGCAAAATACTATATTAGGGTCGGCTAGATATCATTTTGCTTTCATTCAGGTTAGCAATCTTCTTGTCGAACTAAAGTCCACATAATTATAATCGACTTTATCATTCGAGTCTGGCGATTAATGCCGAGCGAAATATGTGTGTACCATGCCTTATGTATGGCAATGATCATAAACATCATATTAAAATTAATTTAGAGAATGATATTCGTGTTAGTTGTAACGATTGAGGAATCTATTATGTTGTGACTTATTAGAGAAATGTAGAATTAGTTCCGTTCCATCGGCTTTAATCGCATCTTTTCTTACCTGTTAAGCTTCATAAAACGAATAATATAAAGCACTCAGTACTTCGTTCTACTTACTATAAATTAATATATTCCGGTGCATCCTTTTAATAAATAAAATAAGATGAATAGATCCTCGTGAGTAAATTATGACTATTCAGAAGGATTTAATTAAAAAATGTTCACGACAACTGAATGAGGATGGGTTGAATAAGGATTTTAATGAACACAGCTTTTTCTAGATAATATTACTTGCTTACATTGAGTTTCCGCTTAATTTATTTTCAGTTACGCTTTATTTGAATAGAATTTGATTTCGGTGATCATCGAAGTAGGCACTCAGAGTATAGACTCTGTAGAAACGATACTCTGTAGATAGAAGAGTGCATAGTCGCTCTTGTTTTAATAACTCCCATATGTAGTAGTAACACTAGGCAAGCTATTCTAGCTTTTAGCGTCGTGGATATCGAATGACAAGGTAAACCGCCTCGTTTGAAGCAACGAGTAGGTTAATGATGACGTGTAAGGAGGGACACTTAATTATCCCATAAATTGGTCAAGGTTACAACCATATCGAAATTTCTGGATGTTTCAGTTGAAAGACTCAAAACACTTGAAACTCTCAAGACTGATTGTAAGATCCTGCGAATACTTCGAACATAAATGTGAAAATTTTAATGCTTTTTATTCAGTCGCTTGAAACGGTTAAACAGATTGAAATGAAATTCGGTACGCAGGAAACTTTTAATCCGGATAAAATAATTGGATACTTTTCACTTTAAGAAATAGACCTTACGGCATTATTCATTAATGATTTGATCAATATCGTAGATCTAAAATTTTGAAAAAAGTTAAATATTAACACTAAAACTAATAAAATTTGGTAAATATAAAATTTTGTAGAACGCCTGATATAATATGAATAGGAATTGTCTCAAATACAGTTTCTAAGGCAAAGGTTTCCTAAAGATAAGCGAGGGCAGGTCACTTTTAATTATATAATTATCTTAATCACTGACAGAGATATAAATCTCTGCTAATATTGTCGGATAGTGACTAAGAATTGAGATATAGTAAGTAAAATTGGAATTTAGAAATAATTGGACATAGTTTTTATACCTTATTTAAGGCATCAACTTTTGTTATTTTATTTATAATAAACTTCGTATTGCATTACCGCTGCATTCATTTGTTTTAAATAATATTTATCAAAATATGATGTTAAAAAAAATTGAAATGATTTGATGTTTCGGTCGATTAGCACTTGCCAAAAAATGAATAAAAAAACCGAAAACACTTAGCCAACAATTTGAAAGGCTTTCATATGGCTTCTGAATTAAAATAAAGTGCATGGCCAGCGTATGCGGGTCTTGCCGCTTGACTGCGCGCGCTGAGTGGGCGAGCGGTTCCGCAGCTGATCGCCTTAATTGGCAAATCTTAGCTGACGCCGCGTTTTGCAATTACACTGGAATTCTATGCATAGCGCTTTATTTAGCAAAAATACCTTCCAAAAGTACTGAAAGCGCTGCTTCTGTAACTATGTAGCAATATTTAAAAAAAATAACAAAATTTTATTTCGTCTTTTGCAAATTTCAGATCTTTTTACGTTATATTTATCATAAGTTGTGCCCGCGACATTTATTCAATATTACAAACAGATTCTAATTTTATTTATATGTATAGATAACGCAATTCGGAAATATGTTTTATTGTGGAAATTTGATCGCATTTTTTGATGAAAATAGTTGTATTTTTCGGAAAAATCACTGAGTATATTATATATTATATATTATATAGTATATTGAAAACGTTAATACAATAAGTGTCATTAAAAATATAATTCGGTATATCACTTCTATAAAAAAGACGTAGAATTTATCGACATTTAACAGAAATGTATATATTTTTATTTTGTGGAAACATATATTTAATTTTAATAATAAAAGTTCAATAGAAAAATAATTATACTATTATAATTAATAATTTAGAATAATAATAAAAATAATTAAGAACATTACTCTGTGCTTAATATTTTATATCTGTCTCCTAACAATATCCTATTTGACTTAATAGGATCAAGAATTACTTTGCGAGAATTCGTTGTTATTTCGTTGTATTAATCTGCTTGATTTCCATAGCTATTAGTAGAATCCACTTATACTAACAATGCTCCGTTTAGATCCAAATCACTTGTTGGTGCTATAATAGTATTTTAATACGTATATACTTTTATCAACTAATCCACGTCTTTGAGAAAACAATATTCTGATTCTAATTCTATTTGCAAAATTATCACTTTAGGGGAGAGATTCTCAAGAATTCTTTGCTAGTACTCCTCCACACTATTTATCGAATCTCTGAACAGTTTCATGTTTCTTGGTCTACTGGTTGTGTGCACTTTGTTTGTCATCTAATAATGCTATGTTTACGCAGCGACTATGCGGTGGGTTATTTTGACGTACATGGTCAAACTCGACCTCAGTTGCAACAGAAAGTGTATGAAAACGCATACATTGTTCACATGTCGTCCATACGTGCATCGTCGATCGTCGGTCAACGTGACGTGCCCTAACTGTTATGGTTTTATTAAGTGATGATGACGTGCATATTTCCATAACGGAAATAATGGAAACTATAGGTAATAAATAAATAATAAACCCTGAGACACTAATACCCTCGCACTAAGATTACCTGTGTCGCATATGGCTTAGAATACACAAATTAGACATCACTAACACACATGAGCTGAGTACAAACATTTACCTGTCACATAAATGTCCTCTCCGGGCGAGAATTGAACCCACGATCTCTTGCTTCGCAGCCAGGACTCTACCAACTAGGCTAAAGGGTCGTCTCATCACACATTGCGTTCACAAATTTTTGAAAATAATACTAACTTAAAGATTCGCTTAGTTTATTAAAAAAATGAGCGATTAAATAAATTAAAAAATGCAGTATTTCTTTGATGGTTGAGCTACGTTAGCTTTCGTTGACGATCGTCTTAATTGGCAAGTCTCAGCTGACGTCGCGGTTCGCAATTATGCTCAAATTCTATGCAGCGGCGAACGACTTAAATGTACCGCCTATCTTGAACACTTTAGTAATTAAAGACTGCTTGGCTTGGATTAATCCAACGTTCTTGAGACAAAGACAAAACAGAACGACGCTATTTATGTTGCTTAGATAGATGTAATCTTTGCGGTTCATTTAACGCTGTTATCCTGTGTAAAACTGGATATTGATATATTTGTTTTAAATTGATTAAACTACTGGCTGTAAGTGACATTATAGTATTTTTAATATCCTTTTGCGTCACTAGATGGCGGTATTGATAGACGGCTCTATATTTCCCTTAATTGTAATTAAGGTAGTTATAATAGAATATTTTTAAATACATGTAAATAGATATTGTGAATATTCGTATCATAATAAGATATGTTCAATCCATTATATCTTATATTATGTTATAACTAATGTATATAATAATAATGTTTGTGACTTCAATAAATACGAGGTGAATGACGTCATATTAAATCCAATATTGGGCTACTGTAAAGTAACACGTCATTTAAATGTAAGGACATGTTCCGAAAAGTAAAACATACAAGATCCGTGCCTTAAAATATACTATACTGCAGGTGGCATAGATATTCACGAATGAAACATTACGAACACCTTTGATCAGTGTACAGATATTTATTTAATGTCTGAGCAAATTAGGAATTGAACTCGGACGCCTTACTCGGTACGTAGGGTCGCTACAAACTGGGCTATAGACGCTATAAAATAATAGATAATAGAAAAGAATAAACTTATCTGTTCATGCATTACATACTTAAATGTTTGCAACGTGCATTATTCTATATAGGATGTAATTATAGCTACAAAAATGAAATTTTCAAAAGTTTCTTCATACTACACCTATTCCTATTGTTTTAGAGCAATAAAAAGCATTTTTATACGTTTTATAAGCCTTTTTATTTGGTCGCCTTTGTATATACTGAGCCATTCTAAATAACTCCGCAATATAAAATGACGTTCTGCCACTTTACGAAGCGTGGAAACTGGCGGGAATGCTCTGCGTATCGAAACGTAGGCGTTCATGCATATTGTGAGACATTTTCTGTAGGAGATATATTGAAATTGCAATTGTTTTACCGATTTTAAGGAAAGAACAAAAAGAGTTAAATTCTGCGGAATAATATTTCATTGTTCGTGATATTATGAATATCTTGACTGAAACGTAATTTTGACTAAAGTCGATTAGGTAACCAATATTTGATTCGAAAACCTTCGGGATCGTATAACAACTTTAGCAGTTCCTACAACTACTACAAACTTGACGATTGAAGAGTACTTCGAACGAATTCCTCGAAGGTTAAACTTAGCGCTGATTGTTTTGATATTGACGGAGGATTATTAGCTTTGGTAGGAGTTCAGTTCAATAAGTGAAGTGCGGTAAGGCTTCTACAGACATCTCTGAACTCGGTTTCAATAAATATAAGATGTATTTTAAATTATTACATTGGAATACAATTAAAGGAATTCGAAGGTATTTATTTATGAGAATAGTTAACAATCAAGAGGATGGAAAGCCTGTTTTTTAAAGAACACGCAATCACCTAATGTTATGTGATCACTAAAAAATACTAAAGTCATAATTCCAAATAAGAAGCGGCAGACTTGCGTTATCCCTGGCTCCCTGATAATAATATATATAAAAACAGTCACAGTCACTTATTACATACAGGATACTCGTGACATATTGATAGTAGAACCCTTAGACTTCCGACTTCGGCTTACTATCGGCATACTACAGTATCGACGTCAAAACAACCCACGACCCACCTCTACTCAGTGATAAAGATTCGCGTAAGGATTACGTTACTGGGTTAATTTACAAAAATAATTAGTAGATGTTTTAATTATAAAATGTTCTTACTTTAAGAGAAATAATTTTCCAGTTCCTCTCACTCCATGGTTTCGATCTCTTGCTGATCTACCAGTTTTTACACACATATTATTGACAAATAAATTTAATAAACCAACAATATAGATCAAAAGAATTGAGGTTCTTGACGCGGTTACGAATTTGGTTATTGATCGTTTGTAATTGAAATGGGCAGCAACCATTCAGATCACGTGCCCGAGTTGTCAGGAGGGCTACGTGTTCGCGAAACGTCTTTTGTACAGACCGTGAAATTGATCCGTTAACGGTTGGATATAATTATGGTTCGTCTTATAAATTTATTTAACAAAATATATGTATTTTACTATTATTTTCGTGCAAGAAAATAAAGGCGCGGGGACACTCGCGAGCGCACTTAACAGGATTTCTCTTATAAGGTAACTACTTATAAACAGAGTGGAATTAGGAAGAGAAATAGATATGCCGACTCCATTTAAATTGACTGACTTCGTTTATCATTAATTATAATGATAAATATATTAATACATACATGTATATTATGATATGTATATTAATACATACATATGTTATGTATGCAGAGCTGTTTTATTGTATTTTTTTTTATAAAAGTAGGTGATTGATGTTCAAATAAAAATGCACATCATCATCAACACACACCATAACTGTTCCACTGTTGGACTCAGGTCTCCTCTCACAATGTGAGGGCTACAACAGGTCATAATCCATCTCGCTAGCTAATGTGTGAAAATAGTACGGTAAACTTCACACACTTTTGAGAACATTATATGAAACTCTCAAATATGAAGGTTTCATACAAAATTCAAACTCAGACCCCCGCATTCTGAAGACCAAAGCTTGAAACACTAGACTATCACTATATAAAATACGTACATAACTTAGAAAAGAAGTTTTGGTCATTGCATAACTAGTAAATAAGCAAACGAGTAATCTAATGTTAAGAGGTCATTATAGCCCAAGACATCACCAAGCCAGGGTTAGTTAGTGAACTATTACGTAAGGGTATCGCGAGCTCAGTACCAATTTTAGTGCACTGTTTAAATATCTATTATATTTTTTATCACATCTATTCGCAAAATTCGTTCCTTGTAAACAGAGACCAAAAATAATACTTTTAATCCCTAAGTTTAAAGTGATTTGAATTTAATGTGTGGATATTATTAGTATAAGCTCCAATCACCAAAGAGATCCATCTCACACATTGTATAAACTGGAAGAACCCAAATTAAAAAAAAAAGTTGTCAAGAAATAAAATCCGCTCGTTTATACCTTCGTAACTGTAGATTCAAATCATAATTTTACATAATCAGTACAGTAACTTTACCACTATTTTACTAAGTTTTATTAAAAAACGAGTGTCCTCAAGCAGTGCACTATTGTCGCTTATTACACTTAATTATTTCCTCATAAAGGGTAATAAACGGTAAAGTCTCGTCCTCGGAAGTAACAATATTTTAACCCTTTGACGACCACGCGACATCTATAGATGTCCGATCACGTGACTCCGTTAACGACCAAGGGCATCTA
>DWPA01003498.1:0-13986 GCA_018251375.1 Calpodes ethlius
TATTATATCTTTAACGTACAGATTTTAATAAATTAGAGTTTTATAATGTAGATCACATCGTAATAATTTACGTTGGGATAAATGTTTATAAAACTCTCTTCGCAGCGTAACTGCCGCGTTTCGACGCCCGTGAGTCTCCTCACAGAACGGTACGAGCTAGCCGGTCTGACGTCTATGTAACCGCAAATAGATGCAAGTTTAATGTCTTTCGTCCATAACAGTTCCTTATTACGGCGCTATAGCAGTTTATAATATCGGAGTCTCGTTTCCACTTGGTATTTAGCGAGCTTTATTATCGCGACACACGTTCGTGTTTGAAACATTAAAACGCTGTGAGTTATATCAAATATATCTACAGATTTTATACTTTTCTGTTTAAATTGAAAGTTAAGCTCGTAAAGATTTAATTTTAGCTGTAGCAATGCATTTTGTAGGTTCGTTTGTTCGATGTGCAGTTTAATTATTTTACCGGTTTATTGGTACATTTGAACTTTATCTCTTATTCCTGTCGATGTCCTTTCATGTAATTACGAAGAACATTCAGTCCCTAAAGCGCTTTTGTCTATACAATTATAAGCACTTTAATATGTCGAAACAAAATGACTTTAAGGAGTGTCCTTAGTCCCTGCAGGCCACTTCTAATAAAAATACATGATTCCACGGGCATAGAGGTACTCGTTAATTTCCTTAACGTTATTCACCTTATTTCATACACACACAGCCGATATAAACTTTGTATTTGCAAGCCATCTCTCTGTCCGTCAATGTAGCCAGATCTCTCATTCCTTCTTCAATTATACAGATTAGAACAAACTTCCGTCCTCCTCCGAACTCCGTGAGTGTTCATCCTCTTCACCACATATCTCCTAACTAATAGCAAATTGTGTAGTTGGAAGCGGGTAAGCCGTGACGGAAATAGGACTTTGCAACTTTGCACTTACGCGTATTTCACAGCGAAGCCGCAATAACTCGATCGCAGTTTCAGCACACAGACAGAGGCGAGCGCAGCGCCGCCATTATTATTTTGCTGGAAACTTGACCTCTCGGTATTTTTGTTTGGTGCTCGGCAATTAAATAAGAATAGCGGAGTACTGTTTGAGAGTTACAATTCTCTATGTTCAATTCTGTGTACTGAGTTAT
This sequence comes from Calpodes ethlius, assembly GCA_018251375.1. Lineage (NCBI taxonomy): Eukaryota > Metazoa > Arthropoda > Insecta > Lepidoptera > Hesperiidae > Calpodes > Calpodes ethlius. Next base: position 1,141 of record DWPA01003498.1, read on the forward strand.
TTTGTGCAAAATGGCGAGGGATGTATTACCGATGTTACTATTGCTATTGTCAACATATTTTTTTTGCATTACCGCAAAAGTTTGTTCCTATACACGTACGTAAACATAAACGAGGTCTGTAGGGTTAAGTTCTGGGTGTTAATTAGAAAGATATAAAAGAAAGGGCTCGGTATTAAAGCTTACAATTGTTTCATTGGTTTAATAAAATTTTTAGTAAAATCTCATATTACTTAGAAAATACTAAAGTCGCCAACGTTACATTTGTACGTACAGACCTCCACGATGTGGTTCGGAGCCATATTTTTTCATGTAAAATAATAAATAAAATAAATAACGCAAAACGAGAATAGCTCCAAAAATTTTTTTTATTTCTCCATTTCCGTTAGATTTCGTATTGCTTTGAGGGAATAGTTTTAACCGAGTTTCAAAGAAATGAGGTTGTAAATTCGACTTGTACGTAGGTACCTATTATTATTGGAACTGCAAAATACTGACATTAAAAACGAGGGCTTTCAAATAAATATTTTATAGAAATCTACCTGTCTTTCTGGACGTCCTCCCGTCTGTCGCAACGTATGTCTGTCTGTCTTGTTATCACGTCACTGTAGCAAGTGCAAATAAACATTGAACTTTAATAATAAGTTTACCTTTTACCTAATAGGTTTTGCTTTTTGTAATTATCAATCGATAACTTTCTGATTTATGTTGCAAATAAGGTAAAATTAAAAGGAAAATTTAATAATCAAATATGCCTGTTACTTTGAAATGCTTGCAAAATGTACAACTTTATTCAACGCCTATTTTAGAACAAGACAAAAATCAGTACTTTCTGGCTGAGTCACACACAATAACCGAAGCACACAAAAATTTCAGAACTTTGTTTTAAACAGTTTAGTTGCACAGTTGTCGCTTCGACGACGGCGGAGGCGAATTATGTCAGAAATGAACGTTTGGACTAGTCGTTTGCGTCAGACGCACGCTCCCTGACCGGCCACAGTAACGAGAGTTGTTCGTTTTTACGTTCAAGTTGCTTTAATATCATAAACTGGCACAGCTGGTGAAGTTCTGACGGCCCGATAACTACGTCTATCTTAAGTTATCGACCTCCCCAAATAACTTGGAACACGCTCAGTAATCAGATGGGTAACTGCTAACGACAAAATATCTTGAGCTCCTCCAAGGTTCGAAGTCATGAAGTTATGTCGGACACGCTTGGGCTACATGATAACTTTCGACCAATAAAGTTTGGCCTGTAACACCCAGGGAACATGCGTTGGAGCTATTTGAAATAATACACTACATTGATGTACGAAATACATTGTTATCCATCTGCTTATATTTCTAATTCATTTAAGTCAGTTCGGTAATTCATTGCAATACCACAATCTACAACGATCAAGTAATAAAGAAACACATATCTATTCACGCATTCACAGGAATAGGCACGCGCGCACACTATACAGTCAAAGACATTTTAATTAAATTTCTGCTTATTGTTTAAAGAGATACCAGCCCGGAGTATTGCAGTCCACTTTTTAAAGGCTAAGAAATGGTTATATATAGAATAATAAGAAACTTATAAAAGAAATTAGACTGATACTCAGAGTCATACTAATCGTGCTGTGAATAGCATTATTATATGAATAAAGAGATAGATCTGCGTATAGTTGGTTTTCACTTTTAATCTTCAAACACCGGCCAAGAGCCCCGAGCACTGTAGCGAATTATATTTGCAAGTAGATAGACAGTTACTCAATAACTTATTCAGCCGACATAATTGACGTATTTTTCTTTTAAATTATGTACTTATACGACTTTCTTTATTTTCCTAACATTAGCTTTAAAGCTTTAAAAATTTTGCTTTATAAAAACTGAAGCTTATAAAAATTAAAAGCAGCAAATAACGTTCCTACTTTTATTTTAAGCTTTGAAATATTTCTACTTGACTACTCTGTTTTAGTTTTGTTCACTAACACCGCCTTCACAAACAATAATTTTATAATCAATTGACGTAGAAAACGAGGCAGGTCAACACGAAAATGTACCACAATGAGCAACAAAAATACTTTATTTCTATACAACGAACAAGAAATTCCACAACATATTAATATTCATTCCCTTTCTGTGAAAACAAGACTCATTGGCTTAATCGAAGCCGGAATGAATATTTTGAAACGGAGTAAAATAAAAGTGGCAAAGTTTTAGACAGAATTCCGCGGGACGTGTTCCGTACGTGACTATTTTACACCTATCTCGAGACGCTTTGAGTAGTTTTGCATAAAGAAATTGATTCGTCTTGAACTGCAATATTTGACTTTGAATAACTCTTCGAATACCACGTAATTTAAACACTGTTTTCGATTGATAATGTATCACGCATGTTTTCGTGTACTCTGCTAGCAAACTTATTAACTTCTTGTCATTTGAACGTTATTGCATTTATATGACTATCAGACTCTTCTAAAATTTGATTTAATGGTAAAAACTAGCCGTGTCTAATTATGAGCTTTAATATTACCCTTAGTTAAATAACCTTGCGTAATATTCGACTGTATGAATAAAAATGTTATTGAATAGCAAATGTTATTTTAGTAGCGATAATAGCGAATTTGAATTTATTTTAGAACTGTATAATAAACTAAATTGACTAAAATTTTTGTATTATTTACATAATTTAGCTTCAAATTTGACCATTCAGGTTTTTATGCCGAAATACTTAATACCTATACTGGAGAGTAGTGGCTTCTATACTGTAGACTTATAAACCGCCATACAAGAAAAATATGTATGAGTATGTCTTGTTAAGTCCATGGTACTAGTCATACATTGCAGAACTTTGCCTACATGGTTAAGGTTATCTGCACCTTAACGATAACTTCAATTCGAACAGGATAACTTCGTATCTGCTTCAACCTACATTTACATGTATAAGTTAGGTAATTCGTATATCCTAGCATAACAATCCCTGAATAATCGAACATTGCAATATCTGTAGACAAGTAGCACCAAGTGAACAAGTTTATAACTTAATATAATTGAAGTACATATTTAGACCTACTTGCTCACGTTGGTAGAAATATATAACTTTTTGGAAGCGTGTTCGATCATGCCGATAATTCTCCTTATATCGCTTGACAAGTTAGTTCAGAGTCTCAAAGGTTGGTACAATAAAGTAAGGTTGTTAATATTCATTCGCTGGCCGAAGTACGAATCCCTAAAAAAAGAGCTGAATCATTAAAACATTAGCGGAGTGGAGATACCAAAAATATGCCCTGGTGGGAATAATTCCCGGTAAGTTGGTCCATTAACTTTTATCTCCGGCCTTCGGAACGATATGAATATTGATATACAATCTACTTCCCGCCATACTTGTCTTCGTTGGATTTCTTCTTGAATACTAAATTATCTAGTTGTTACCGACGAAATCTTCGTAATTCTCTACTTTGTTTCATTTTACCTTAAATTTTGTATGTATTTTTCATTTTGCAGGTGGTAGAACTCATGTACGGTTTATCATTAGGTCCGATAATATTACCATTATTATTTGGTTTAAGAGGAATGAAGAGGTAGGAAATGAGCTAATTAACAGCTAATACCTGATTTATAAATTATAACCAAGAATATCTAGGGCGCATGTACTCAATGCGGTTGACTAGTAGGCACTCTAAAGGTACTTTCAGTTCTATCAAATGAAATGGACAGAGCGAGTTTACACCAAATGAATCCTAATTCGATGGATTTATTATATTTTTTCGGGCGTTTTACGGTTCAACAGCATTAACGCTGTAATTAAATTATTTTAATAGAAGTATAAAATGAGACATTCAATAGCAAGCTAAGTGCATTTAGCAAAAGTATATTACTACATCTCCTTCCATGATTTATCTTACAAATGTTGAATATAAGTAAATAAAAATTACAAATATATGTATGTGCTATGCATACTTTCCGACATTTACAGTTAAGTTAACGCGAATTGATGTGTACATATTCGATCCATCCAACGTTGCGCGGTACAAAAAACACTATTAATCATAGAGACATGTTACTCGGATTATTCAACGTAGTTCTTTTTCAGATTCCGGATATGTTATAAAAAATATTACTTTTGTGTGGATAACTATGTTTCCGCTTTTTTGTGTCGATATGGACTGCATTACCGTTTTCTACGTATCCATTCCATCCATTTAATTTTATCCATTGCTGGACATAGGCTGTTCCTATTTGCACCCCTCAGACTGATTCCCTCTTCCCTCTGAGTCTTTTCAATCCAGCGAATGCCTGCTGTCTTCTCCGTGCTTTTAGTCTACTTGGTTGTGAAGGCATCTTTTATTCCTTTTTCTGATACGTGAGTTCCATTCCAGAACCATTCCTCCTCTATAGTTATCTAACTTTCTTACTACTTGGTCAGCCGATTGTCAAACAATCCGAATTATTCTTTGAAGTATGTCGGTCATCTACGATAATAATTCCTGATGCGATCATGCAAAGGAATAACGAGCATAATCCTCTCCATAGTCTGCTACTCGACTTTCAGCTCATGGATTAGGTAATTAGCTTGAACTCATTTTCAAACGCAGCGAACAATTTTGAGGATATCATGTTCCTGACTCTGTCTGCAGTTAGAGATTAGTTGCTGCATCGCGTAGTCTTGCAGATACAGTGGGTGATGTGTACAAACACTTCAACATCGATAGCCGATCTGGCAACACTGCAGAGAATTCAGCACTGTCAGGTATCGATACAACCGAAGGCTAATATATATAAGCATAGGCTACGTACGTACGTAATTACACTCTGGTCATTTGTACAATCTGACGTATTGTGTGTTTCTGTACATCCAAAGAACCATAAACCCCATACAGTACTGAGTGCACATAAAAAGTGACGCATTCGACAAAACTAACAATCCCAGGGTTTATCCACAGTATTGATTTGAACAGAACATCAACAACAGTAATCCCGGCCTAGGTTAACGACTTTTATATGCCGATGCCAGAACCAAATGTCTCTAGAGGCGTTTTAACTGCAGCAGCCGATAGGAATATAGCACAACGCGTTACAGTCGTACCGGAGAATACCTGCGTTAAATTTTATGAGATTATCTCACTACTGTCAGGTGTCACCACTATGTGTGTGATCTAGTACAAAAATGCAAAAATATTATAAGTATCATTATTAAATATTTATTTGTAGACGTACTTTTTCTTATTTATACAAAATATGCAACCTTGCTTGAAATTGCTAACAAATGTTATGTAAAACCGGAAGGACACGACGTGAAGTTGCCTGAACAGTGCATCGTCGCCGTGTCGTGTTGTGAAAACTTTTTCCATCTTATACAAGCAGGTTTAAGAAGTTAAAAAATGTATGAAGGATGTATTAAATAAAACAATATACATGGTGTGGATAATAGCGAGATTTCAAAAGCATCCATCGCAGTCGCGACTATTAATCTGCGTCCTAAAACCTCAGCCACACTGTCGGCGTTAAGAACCACTATTTAAGTGAGTACGAAATCGACTAAGCCTTTAATGATGCGGTGGGCGTTACTTGAATATTTTATAAATATCAGACAACGTCACATAAGCTTAGTTCAAAACATGACTACTGTCGCATCGTGGTAGCCACCAGTGTAGCCGCAGCTTATCCCCATTCTGCGGCCGCGGGGTGTAACCCCATTAGCCCTGCCCCGCCGTGATTTAATGCCGAAATACGTTGGTACTTCTCCGTTGTACCGTCACGAACAGATTCCTTAAGAATTTAATACATGGCTCGTAAAAAGATTATCATCTCTGGCGGCGCGTATTAAAAATATACACTTCTGTAATATTTTATTTTTAAATAGTTGACAATAAACAGCGGCCGGTCGCCGTCGCTCGTCGACAATATTTACACTGAAAGTATCATGGACGTGTTGCCGGCCAAGAATGAAGACCATAATTTATTACTGGTGATGGGAAGAGTTATGTGTTACACGATGGTTTATAGTTACCTATGAGCTCTCATAATCCGGAAATGTAAAGTGTGTGCCACGTAAAATGTTAGTACAGCCTCATTTCCCTTTCACATTTTTCTTAGCTCAAAACTTAATTACTGGTAAATTTATTCAACTTATTAATGTGTGGAATATTTCCTTTTGGAAATTCTCAGGGCATTCGAAGACTTTGAGTTTTAAGTAGGCGTAATTTGAATTGTTTGAATTGTTCCGTTTGAAGTACGAAAACGTTATTGAAATTAGCCTAGCTACATCTCGATTGCTTACGAACGACACAAGCTTCAAAGCTCTAGGTAATATGGTCTAAACGACAATCGACTGCCTTCTTCGATAGTTTACGCGGCTGACTCGTGGACCAAAATACTTCCACTAAATGTATATTAAAGCATGATATTATTTTACTGTTATTTTGTGTAGTTATACTGGTAGGTTCGGTATTCATTAAACCCGCAGCGACGTGACCGCCGCGCGGCCGTGGGCCTGAACCCCATTAGTGCCGTGATTTAATGCCAAAATACGTATTTTTGCGCTCCGCAGCCGCGAATAAAATCCTCAAATTTACTAAAGATACAGCTACTAATGAAGGTGTCTTAGGTTTCGTAGAGCTTCAAAGGGATATTCATTTTGTATCTTGGCATTAATTGGATTACAGCGTTAAATGCTTGCGTTTGAGTTACGCTAAACAAAATACACTTGTTAGTGTAATTGCAGTTAAATTACATTGTCTCATTCTATATAATAATCACAATCCATTGCTGGGCTCGAGTTTCCTCACACAACGTGAGGGGTACGGGCAATAGTCCACCACACTGGCCAATTGCCGATTGGTGAACTTCACATACCCTCGAGAACATTATGGTGAACCCTCGGGTGTGCGGTTATCCTCAAGACGTTTTCCTTCACCGAAGCAAGTGATAATTAACTTGTAACACACACATAACACTTTGAAAAATAGAGGTGCAGGTTTCGAACTCACGACCTCACGTTCGGGAAACCAACATTCGAAGCACTAGGCTATCATTGCTATCTCATTCTATACTTTATGTATTAAATGTATATTACACGCCTGAAATGTGTATGCATTTCTCCAACATGTGACCTGCGGATTTTTTAAAGATGTATAAAATCACGTAAAAATAGTACTTTCGGAGAGCGTGTTAACTTTAATATTATAATATCATTAATACATTTTTTCCTGTTATACTATTTTTAATGTGTTACCTGTTAAATAATTTTCAAACAATAACAAAAAACAAGTAACTTAAAATCTGTTCTAATATTGTGAACAGCAGAATGTGTTGGGAAAGTTGTTTGTTTATTCTTCTCTCACATCAAGAAATCAAAATAAATTCTACGATTCACTGTTACTTCAGGTAGGATTTAAAACTGGGTTATTATAACTATTAACCGCTCTTATATTGATTTAATAATAAACTTGAACTTATCTTTAGAGTCAACCTGAGCACTTTTATTTTTATTGTCACTTTTGTTCTCTTCAACAGGACTTAGTCATAAAGATAACATGTTCATTCTTAAATAAAATAAGTTGGTTTGAATTACAACAATTATACATTTAATAATAAATAATAATAATAATAAACGCTAAAACACTCATACTCCCGCAGTAGGATTCCCTGTGTTGTGGGTGGCATGGACAACACTAACGCCCATGACCCGAGAACAAATATTTATGTATCACATAAATATCTGCCCCGGCCGGGAATTGAACCCAGGACCCCTCGCTTCACAGGCAGGGTCACTACTAATTCGGTTACGGGGTCGTCACACAAGGCAACGGACCGCGATGTCATTTTGTCCCTGAGCACTAGACCACTACAGTTAATCACTATGGTACATATTTCCTGGACACCACTTCAGAAACGAGCCGAACTAGGTTAGTTTATTATTTTCTCTACTTAATAAATATTTGGTCGGAGTCCCAGAGTTACAATTGAAGTAGTTAATCCGGGCACTAAACCTACTCCGTTTCAGAGCGAAACACGCGTAAGAGCTGAAATGTATATTGGTATATATTTTTTTTAATGTAGTACATGCAACACAAAGGATTGTGGGAGGGAGGTGGCGCACGTCTTAAAGTATATCTTCATTTATTTTAATCGTGGATTATTATAAAGTAGACTTATAAAAACTTACTAAAGCAGTTTTAATTTTTTTCATTCTGCACATGTCGATCCCAAGTTAAAAAATTCCAAGTATAGAATTTCGTGAATTTAGAAAGGTACGAGCTCCAGTTTTACAAGGGTATGCGACTCAGTTCACGTAATTCAACATTCTTTGCATAATTAGTCATTTTTGTGCTGGAATTACTTACAATTATGTTAGAGGAAAAGAGACGCAGTACACGATTATAATACCTACAGTTATAATTCACAGCTGTACTTATAAAAGTTACAAAATTGCGAAGCAGCTCGCTTAGTCAACATATTTGCTACGAATCGATGTCCTGGTTGATTCCCATCCGCTATGTTCTTATGTGATATGTTGTCATGAAGCAGTGGCGAGGGTTATAATTCAACTATGTCACTTACATATCTTTCAAATTTAGGATGATGACTAATTTCTTTTCTTAGTCATGTAATAGTTCAATACTACGCTCACTACTCTTACAAAGCAATGAAACGAAAAATATCACAAAACAAAAAAATGTACAATAAAATGAAGGTAATATTTTGTCGCGCAAAACGATCTTAATAATAATATATGTACATACCGTACCGTAGTACTCGATAATGTAAGTTACCTCAACAACTTTTGTTTAGTATCCATAAAAGAAAAAAAACTCACGCGACTTAATAAAATCTCCGCTTTTAAAAGTACAAATAGGTTTACAAAGTTGAAGTAGGCGGCTCTGGTGAGACTCGTTTCATATCTCGAAGGGAAGGCGCGGGATACAAAAAGATTGTGAAAGAGTCATAAAATTTTATTGAACTTAGGAATCAAAGTAGCTAAGTCTGAAAGGGATTTCTGCGACGGCAACTTTCTTTCCCGGTGTATTATTGTGTGTGAACCAGTCTCAGTGTATGGATCGGATATCAGGTGGGCTTGAGACGGATACTGAGCGACGCAAACGCGAGGGAAAATTTATTTATAGCAATATAAAATTCTTGTTTCACAGTTATATTACATATAGGATTGGTATAAAACTGGATATATTTTAAGATAGCTTGTGATTTTTACATTTGTGAAAACGTAAACCAACCAACCAAGCAATCGACGATACTATTACAATTAAGCATGTAATTGGTTCTTATATCGAACACATTACTTTAAGACAGCAATCAAAATCTTTAACTATTCCTATCTAATACAATTACAGTTATAATCGTAATTAGTTAAACACTATTCAAACTTACATAAAGTATAGATAGTTTAGTAAAATATTAGTCAGAAGTCTTCTCTTTCAGCGAACTTTTACGAGAACAATCGATTGGAACTTCAAAGTCGGGTCGCAGTGGACCTTCAAAGATAGATGAATGAATATGTAAAAACTAAAATAAAATGATTTTAACGAATTCATTGAAATCTCTAACGTTGTAGCCAGCGCCGCGGCAGTAAACTGTCGACTGCCAAATGTAATAAACCAGCGCGCGGTCCGGCCGGCAGCCGCCCTGCAATCACATCATCCGCCGTTACAATGTTATACCTAAAACAAAACGCCGAGAACTTTTTACGTCGTCAAGTTGCACAGGGAAAAATCTCATTACCTAAGTTACAGTCTAATCAATGGTTTTGGATTAAGCTTACTGCTAATAAATGATATAATTTTACGTTTTCGTTTTTATTTCTCACCTTATTATGATGGTGCTCCTCTTGACTAGACTAACAAATATTATTGTTCTTTAAATACGTGTCAAATACAGTCTTAGAATATCTGGATTCATTGTAAAGTCTGTCTCACTGTCTCGAAAGATATAACAAAGATCTATACCATTCGTATAAAGCAAGTACCAAGCGCCAGCATTTCCTCTATAATATACCACATTTTGCCGTATATGCTAAAGAAAATCATACGAGAATATTTCATTTTACATATTATTGAAGATATTTACAGGTATGCTAACAGGTATCGGGTGTGTTTTTCACAATCGATAGTTTTTAGAAATGTAAATCTCATGATGATTTTAAATGCGTAGGATTTATTGAAAAACATATTTTATATGATGTATTTTTTCCAGTCACATCTGAAGATATAACTGCCTTACGAAGTTCAAAGATAGATGTACGCGTGACCTCCCTCAACTTTATCTCCGTGCAGGTCAATACAGGGATTAAGAGGGTTGATCCCGCTGTCGAAACACTTAAGTCCGAAGGTCAAGGGGGCTGAATGTTTTAACGCGGTGATAACAAATTTCAAATATCGCCTCTGGCGTGACGTGAACGCAGTTACGCTATAGGTATAATCCTAGAGGGGATGTCTAAAGATGTATTCACTGTGCGCGGTGTCCGTACTTTGAAATCGTATTCATCGTTACTCTGGACGTGACTTTTTTATATCTAAACCTAGCATACAAATATGTGGACGACGTGAACGGATGCTCTGATTGCATACAATTGAGAAATTTTGTGATATTTAAGATCGAGGATAATTTACTTACCTAGGATACCATAAAACATTATCCAAATTGACCAAAATGGCTATACGGTACGACACGGTACGTATTAAGTATCAAAAATCATTTGTTGAATAAGATTTATCGCCATTCCTTACAGAACAAGCTCCGAGAGTGCTCCCGTCATTAACTGTGGTAACCGGCGCCTTTATCCCCCAGTTAATGGACCCGAGTGGCGACATCGAGAAATGGCCTCTCCAATGGAACATTTAAGTTCCTTGAAACGTAATAACTGTCTTAATAGACGGTAATGGGTAATTATTTATTGGAAAGAACCACTTAAATGGATTTCAATTGTCATTTTCTTTTGCTATCCTTATTCTATAATATTCTTGATAAATATCACGAATGAAATAATGATAAATTGTATTACGTTGAACTGTAACTCTAGTGATAGTACTTACATTTGAATATATCTATAAGTACTAGGTATGTAACCAAATGATATATAATACCTAACACGTGTAGTCCATTAAGGTTTATAGGCACATGCTGTACAAACTTATTGTGAAATAAGGAGATGTATCTGGAATAAGAATCTCTAAGATGATCCTACCATAACTGTAAGGTGACCTTATTATAAACATGATTTATTATGATATACTTATAACATATACCTATGTAGCATTTTAAGCCCTGTATAAGAAACCAATATTATCTTGATAAAGCAGTAGCTAATCGGATCTGAACTTGTTTCATTCCCTCCCACATTGCATAACTAACGTATGTATGCAATGAAATTAAAGAACCTTAATTTAGCCCACTACTTAATGGGTCGTCTGCTAGTTAGTTGAACATTTCCCTAAAAAATAATACTTTTGTATATCAAATTCCTTTATTGTTCAACAGGGTGCATTATGAACGGGTAAAGTGGATGGAACCTGTGACATTATAACTTGATTTTACACTTAGTAACCTGAAGTACTATAACTCCATAATCTGTTATAGCAGTACTCGGAGTCGATTATACTGGCCAACACGTATAACATATTCATACTCAGTGCAAACAGAATTACATGTTTGCCGTTTATTGGTTCCTTAAATCTGTACGTCATTGAATTAAATATCAATGACCGTACACTCGGATTTAGCGACTGAGGGATCGCTCGGCGCAAAGCCGCTATTCCGAGCATCGAAGCACAATTAATGTGATATCACCAAATAGCCGAGGGTTTAGGCGCATGGCCTCGTGACGAACGCTGACGCGAGTGGACTGAGATTAACGGACATAACCTTGCTATGGATTTGCTGCACAAATATATCAAGGACGATTGGGGAATGTGCTGAAACAATCATTTTAGCCTTGTAATGTATTTATGTCAAGTCGTGAAACGAGCTCAAATCTCGCGGTAGGTAATTTAATAATGGAGCTCTCCCTGCCTCTCTTGGCTGGCCACGGTGATGTCTGTGGTTTTACATGGTTTCTGCTTATCGTTACTGACTTACTTCCGTTCTTAATGTTCTCTGTATCATGAAGTAAGTTGCCTAGCAGCTGACAAAAACTCACAACGTTTTAGTATTAATTGTTGTTATTACTTTATCTACTAACTCAGAGTTATGAGTTAGAGTTTGTTCTGAAGTAAATGCATTGTCGACGAAATTTTGCTATCTAACTAGCCTTTGTGAAAGTTTTATAATATAACTATCGTAAGCAAGCTTTGACCTAGTATGTATTTTAAACAAAGATTTTTACGGATAATGTTTTTTGGGTAGGATTACAAGGCCGTGAACATAGATTAAAATAATGTTTATGTTATGTGAGTTTATGGGATTTATTAACTTTCCCCGATATTATTGGTAATAGTCAGCAGTACACAGGTCTATTTTTTTATAGATAGATAAAAAACAATGTAGAATTATAGAGTAGATTAGAGAGATACCCTCTCTAATGGAGAGGGTATTAACTGAACTTGTTAGAAACTGAATGGAGCTCCATGCTTTACACCGACTCCCTATTTATATTTTTGGTTGATTTTTCTTACACAATCCAACTTATCGTACCTATATGAGTATACATAGCTTTTTTTCTGTGGTTTTAATATGCCTGTAGTATATGTGCTTGATTGTTGGGTTATAACTATGACAATAGTTATAAACACTGCCTCGGGATCACAGTGTGACGAGGCGCACGGTGAGTACGGTGAAAGGCATTGCCAAGAGCGGACGTGCGTCTGCGCACATTGTGTGTTGTCGAGTCAGTGAATAGTGTTACTAGGC
>DWPA01003499.1:0-13986 GCA_018251375.1 Calpodes ethlius
GACGTGAACGCACGCACGGCCCTTTTTTTTTGTTATAATTAAGGATGTTTCTTTGATTCAGTGATAGCCTATTGGTTCGAATGTTGGTTCCCTGAAATTGGGAGTATGGGTGGTCTAATTTTAAAAAAGTTAGGTGCGAATTACAATTTGCTTTGGTGAAGGAAAACATCGTGAGGAAATCGCACACCCGAGATTTTTCCATAATGTTCTTGAAGATGTGTGAAGTCTACCTATCCGAACTTTTCTAGCGTGGTGGACTAGTGCTTGTACCCTTCACATTGTTTGAGCAGACCCAAACCCAGCAGTGGGACAGTTATGGATTGTGATGATGTTTAAGTAAAATCTTATAGGCTGAATTATTTCATTACTCCTGAGGTTACAGGGAGTAGGGGAAATGTGTTGGACTAGAAGGCTGGATATTATTTGAAAGTCTATTTCCTCCCCATTTAACATACAAATATAGTTTTGATATCTAAAATAAATTAACCCACCCAAGTTAATAATAACATATTACGTATTATCACTTATTAGGGATAAGATATCTAGGTCGATAATTTAATACTGCTACAAAACCTCTTGGAAATCGAAACTGAACTTAACGAGCGGGTAATTAATTAAATATTAAAGTTTTCCTTTTTACGAGTAACGTTAACTGTGAAGTTAGAAAAACAAACTTCAGAAGATAAGACGTAGATAAGAGGATAATATTAGTTACTGACGGTCATATCGCGTTTGTTAAGTATAGTTGATCGTAATCCGGTATGAATCTGCAACCAATATTAGGATCTATGGAACTGGCGACATTCAGTTTTGCTCACTAACTCATTCTGGCGATCTTCATATACTGTATGAAAGACACAGGACACAGGACCCATGGAAACGAAAATAAATGATATTCAATTTTGCTCTCTAGACTCTTATGTAGTGGACCTTCATGTGATACAAGACTTCGGTTCTTTGGAAATGGACATTTCGTTTTGTTCATTAAAATTTCATCTGGTGGACCTTCGGGCGGAATAAGACACAGGAGCTTTGGAAATGATAACATTTAGTTTTGCTTTTTAACAGCTTATCTGGTGGACTTTAATGCGATAAAAAACTCAGGACCTTTGGCAATGCACAACATTTCGTTTTGCTCAATAATAGTTCGTCTGTTGAAACTTCATGCGGTACAAGACACAGGACCTTTGGAAATTACAACATTTAACAGCTTATCTGGTGGACCTTAATGTCGTACAAAACTTAGCACCTGCGAAAACGGAGAATATTCAATTTTGCTGACTTTCTAGGGTTGGTGGATCTCGCTCCAGGTCTGTTTAAAGAAACGGTACCAGTATCCGACAGCGGACCACAAATGGCTCGAAGCCAACCGATATTACATGTGTTCAAACTACAAAGCTATTAAAACTTGCCCATCCTGTCGATTTCGGTTGCGCATAGTTTTGCTAATCGTGTGACCGATGCAAGTTTTAATTGGCAATTGCTTGTGGACCGTAACGCTTTTGCCGTGTTGGCCTTTGTTAAACTTTATATTTTATATTTCGAACTATCAATATTTTAGTCGTGACATAAATATTGCGGGTTCCCGTATTATTGTACGATTTTCGTAACGAATGTCGACGAAATTAAATGAATTGATCTTATTAATTTGTGTGATTACGACAGTCAGTGTTTAGATATGACACATATAATTAAAATAATACGTAAATTCTATTTACTTACCAGACAATATAACCTTGAGAAATCGAATTATAGAAAAAATAGCCCTGTTCGCTACTTTTTATTAAAAAAATACAAATGTAGGTACGCAGGTAGTATATAATGCATAACGTATAATGAAACGAAATTACAGTAAGTTCAACTTGTTTAATATAATAGGAAGATATAAAAGTAAATCACAATATTGCAGTAGCAAACATTTCCACTAAACAAGAAACTACTATCGTATATATCATAAACAGGAATTAAGGACAATTTCGCCACGGCATCGCGGCATGCGGAATGCATTATTGTACAGGCGTGTAACTTCCCCAGCGCGTTCAATGATAGTAAATTTACTGTGGTCCCAGTTCCTGCCCTCCTATTGTGCACCTGGTCGTGTTGTTTGCCGTCGTCCAATTATATGATTGTGTTTTCAGTGCCTTTAAACATTGGACAATTTGGTTATCTTACAGTGTTAGTATCCATGATATTTAATTTATATATTCTGATAATTGTAACTTGAGGAAACCAGTTTCTAATAGTAGCAACAATATCTGAATAAGAGAAGAGAGTGACCTGATTACCGAGGGTATTTAAGAAAAAACCTCTGTCATCACAAGAGTAGGCAAGGTATTACGTTTTTCGTTTTATAATTGTATGAATATATCTTTGTTTGTCCTTCCTTCACGCAACGCAGCGTCGTTTAGGTATCATTTTTGGTTTGGAGATATTTGGAAGGACGACGAGTACTTATAGACTACTTTTTACTGAGAGAAAACATTTATGTGGAAAGATCCTTTATGGTGCATATTTCAGGCAAAAAAGAAAGTGTTTAACAACAAAGCGTTGCCTAGCAACCAATGATAGAATGGAATCAACAACATTTTAATGCTGTTACATTTTCACATGCGTGTGAAGTCGAGGGCAACATCCAGTATAGAATAAATATTTTCATGTAAGCAGCTGAAAAATTTTTTTACTGGAAATATTAAAAGAGTTGTTACTATCATGAATTTAGGGCGCAACCAAAAGAGAGATGAAATAGCGATATTATCTATGTACCGCTTTCATACTACAATTTGGGTCACCAGTGAATGTTATCTAAAAAACGAGTAAATTTTAACTTTAGAACACTATGGATGTTTGGAAAGTAAAGTTTTAAATCCCTCTGGTCTTAAAACTCCCGAACCAAAGTGCTTTTAATTTTTAATGATGTATCGAAAGTAAAATAGTACTTGTTATAAACATCATGATTAGAAGTTTGGAGGGAAAATTAGTATCGCATCTAATGCATCTGTATTCAATCATTTATTTACCTATAATCTCTTGTTAAGTTAGTGGTTACAATAACAACAAGCTCTGTGACATTTTGACAGTTGCAACGCGACTCATTTGAGATTTATTACAAAATTTGTTAGTCTATAGTTAGAGAAATTTTCTGGAAAACATAAATCTGGCAGTATCAATGAATTTCAGTGTAAATCATCAACCGCTAAAATTCGGAGAATTGGACCTTAACGGATTATTTGGATGGCGGATGATGTATATTTAGTTACAATGTTACCATTGGTACTGCAGAACCTTAACATCGTTATAATCTAATAAAAATACACTATGTTAAATTACGCTGTATAGATGTTATAGTTGACTTACATCTTATACCGTTCCGATAAAGTGTTTTATTCTGGGAATGGAAGAGCGAAGTGAAAACGAGAACATCACGGAGATGACACGTACGTAGATTAATTTTAAAAGGTTATCAAAATATTAAAACAAACAAGCCGTTTCGCAGAAACCAATTACATAAAAACTGTAATACATAAATACTGTAATTGCTTTCTGCGGAACTACTCTACGAATTTGGCCATTTTTTTGTATTTAGATAGTTTTTTAGTATTAATATTAATCTAGGTATGTGTCACCGCTGTGACATTCCTATTTTCACCTGAAAAAAATATTCATATTTTATGCTTTTCCACCTTTTTATTGAGTAAAAAAGCTTTGGTATTTAATCAATGAATAGAATGTAAGCTATTCAAAAACAGATGTCTTTGAAATGCACATCCGAGCGAAGCTCAGTCGCCTAGTTGATGATACTAAACTTCTAACTTACATTAAATTTCCAGAAATCTTTGCCATTGTCTTATACATCTGTAAAATAGACTTTGAATTGTAATAATATGTACCTAGTGACAGGTTGACTACTGCCAAATAATAAATAATAATTGCTGACGAGGAAGAATTTACTTCCGACGAATTTGACAAGTTGAAATCCTAAAGAGGGACATATACCTTCGGTATAACTAGTATTGTGTTCCTTGTAAAATTCGAAACAGGGTAGATGATCCTCTATTATGATACTTGAAGAATGGGTACAAGCACCGAGCCCCTTAAAATTTACTTAACTTTTTGTAAATAGACGAGGAACGAGAATCACTTATAGATATCAGAAACATAACTAAATATATAATATAAAGAAAGACAATTGGGCACTCGAAGGGCCATATGATTTTTAACTTTGATATTACAGTTTGATAATTATTTTGTTTGTTATCAGTATTTACAGATACATTTTATAAAATGTATCAGCTACTGTCTAACAACGCACCATCTTCTACGGGGATCTTAAAACCAAGAAACTTTGTACGGGTATTTTTAATACGGTTCAATGGCGCAGAGTATTAAAAGACTCATGAAAAATGTTTCCAAAAAGTTTAAATTGGGCGGAAAAAATCTGATTGGGTGTAAAAATAAATCTCCAACGATTGATTTTAAATATAGAAGTTATTTTTAACTTGATTTATTCAGAGATACTTCACTAAGATGAAGTGACAGACACGAGATATTATTAAAAAACTCTATTACACTGCTAGTAGGGGCGGATATGGTATCATAAAATGTATGTACATATTAAAAGTAACGTACCCTTTGAAACGCTGTAGGAACACCATTTTGCAAACATATTCCTAACATTCAAAGGAACCTTCTTGCGTAGCCTTTTATCCGGTCTAGTACAACTTCTCCGAAAATGGATTGGTATTCATGACAAGTCGCCATTCAAACAAACTTTCGACTTTGACTGACGAGTTGAATATATTCTCTTTGCTTTATCGAAAATTATAATGTTTCGGAATAATGTTTCTGGTCCGAAAAACTTAAACATTGGTCTATTAATAAATAATTGATATTAATATTAGCTGTTGATAATATTTCCATTAAATGAATAGATATTCAGGTGTTCATGAATTAACTTATATTCAAAATAAGGAGTTTACCTTTCGAACTAATGAATCAGAAATATATTTAATAATTGTATTTGTTATAGGATTATTATTTATCAATTGATAACACCACACTCGTATTATGATACTGTGATATTAAATGACAATGAATAAACTATTTTAGATTATTGGGGCCCAATACCTCTTGGTGATCTGCCGACATGGTGACATCCATATCGCTCCATTAGTTTCTGCAATCCGCTTTTGATTGCATATTTGTACATATAAATAAAATTGGAGTGTCTGTTTGTAATATTGAAGTAACAGTTTTTTATTACATACATATGAATATACATATCGTAGATAAATCAAAATAACATTTTTTACAATTTTTGTCTGTCTGTTTGTTTGTTTTTTCTAATCTCTGAAATGGTTGGAACAATTTTGACAGGGCTTTTATTGCCAGGTAGCTGTAATAAGGAGTAGGCCACTAAAACAAAATAAAGTAAAACACTTGTTAAATTTCACGCGGACGAATTCGCGGGCACAGCTTGTGTCTAATAAAAATGTAAGTGAACTATAGTTTGCCTTTTAGTAGACACACTAGCATGTCCTGATTGCGGGAAACATTACAACGGTATCGGTTTCATTCATTTAATATGGTTGAATAGTATACGAGTATATTCAACGCATATTCATCGCGCGACAGCGACATGTTAATGACGCGACATCGACATATTATTGACGCGACAGCGACATACATTACGTGAGAGTATTGTCGCTGAGATATGTGATATTTTGTCCTATTGATGAATGAACTATTCAATTTCATATATTTTTTATCGCTGTCGTGTGTGTATGGAATCTTAACCTAAATATGTTCTGATTATTTTTGTATATTTCGATTCAATACGATGTTGCTAGCAACCCCTTAGTATATATAAGTGACACTACGACCGGGTAGTGTTAATGGTTATTAGTTAAATTGTTATTTTTATTAACGATACAGTTTTAAACAATAAATAGGTCTCTACGTCGCGGACGTTCTTCGTTATTTGACATTGTAAACTTTCCAATCATCAGAGTAGTTAATAACACAATAGATAACTTGAAAAATACTTTTCCGTATCTTTGTCTACTTACGTACGTATTTGTTTCTACTGAAGTCAAAAACGTTTTAAAGGTTTATTTGCAATTTTAATATTTAATAATTAATTGCTTGTACTTACAGTGGTGTTTGAATTCAAATGTAAAAACACACTTATACTGCATAAGGATTCCTGTGTCTGGAGCCAACCCTAAGTGTAGTAACAGGACATATTTGCAATATAGATACATTGTCATCAAAACTGAAGCAATGTGTCAAATTTTAGCTTTGTAGTATAAGCTGTAGTAGTTCAAATTTAGCTTGGAAGAATGGACCCAAAAAAGTATAGCAAACATTCATTATAAGTGAAATAAAATGTTTTTAAAAAGTTACGTGCACTTGAATAAACACGACTATAATTTTTTTGCGATCGTGGGTCGTTGGGTATATTGATATACATATAGTTTTTGTAAGCTAAGTTTTATAGGTAAACTAAATGTGTAATGCATATTTTCTTAATATGTTTTTCATGATAACTTATACTTTACAACTCATGTAAAATTGAAAAGATTCCTGAAACAGTTTTACATGTAAAAAATGATTTGGAATAGACATAAAAAGGAATCCAGGACCCTTCATCGCTCGTTGTCGTTAAAAACGAAATACTTTATCAGTTTTTATAACATTTTACAACAATTTTGTGTTCCGAAAATTGTAGCAGGCAAAAATTGTAACAGTATTTAGAAGCGCTGTTTTTCAGTCTTTATTAATACGGTCCAACGGATTGGGTTTTATTAAAACTAGAAAACGATTTGAATCTGAGTTTGTTTCGAACATGAACTAAAACGCCGGTTTACCAATTGATTGAAGTAGTTGTAAAAACTGACGTCAATTCACAGCTAACCTGGCAGCTTTTGGCTGTTGGTAAGGACAAAAATTTACAGATTTCGTGCCCCACACGACTCTCAAACATTGGAAATGAATCTAGGGAGTTCGAAATAAATATTTTCGTTAAAAGTATTATTTAAAAACTGTCATATTTAAGACAAATTGTAGGTAACTAAACTGTGCAGAGGATTTTTTTCTGAAATTATCAGAGTCAAAAATTGCGGAAAAAAATATTTTTTTGCTGTTTCAAACATATATATTTTTTAATTTAGATTTTCTCCAATAACTATTTTGGAACCTGACAGCTCTCGCGAATTTTTTGAGCATCATTTGAACATTTTTTGTACATCATATCTTCACAACTCTCCGAGATATATAGGAATCGTACTATTTCGGAAAATCGGAGCTTATACCAGAGCGAAGGAGAAGACATTTTCGATATCAAAACAAAGCTGCTGATATGTAATCTACGGAATGCTTCAGCATCCTTCGGAATGCTCTGGCAGCCTTTGAGATGCCGAACTAAGATGCGGTATAAGAATTATGATTGGAGGGAAAAGACTACATTTCTGAAGGTCTAAGTATCTCACGTCATATTCAAGGATACTCGGGTATATTTGTAGTCAATGTGCTTCGGTACATGCAATGGTGCCGAAGCATCCCGAAGTTGGACTAGGTTTTAGTGTGTTTTTAATATTTTATTTTCTTTATTAAATGTATTTGTTACACATATTCTAAACAAAATATTGCTTTCTGCACTTTTCCGTGTAAACATAAATGACTCTTATCTCAGACCCCTACGAGCTTGCAACTTTTATAAGGGGTATAAGGCTTTTTGTATTATTGATGAAATAAATCAACATTAATAATCTTTAATTAAATAAAGCTTATATTAAAAAATGTATGTCATTTATTATAGAATATGATTGCTAAATATGACTTCAATGTTACGTGAAATAAAAACCATACAAACTAGAAGACTACAGCATTGTACATCCAATTTCTCATTTCTACTAAAACTGACCAAATGAACTAAATACGAACTCAAGCAATTATGATATCTTTTTCAAACGCTTACAGTCGAGAATGGCTTGCGATTTTAAGAAAAGATTTTGTGCTCTGCACGAACGGTTCGCAATATAATGGCGAGTATTGAAATATTTCACCGCAATCGAACTTACTGCATATTCTTCAGGAAATATGAAGCGAAGTGATGCCATAATATATTCTATGCACTAAATCATAAGTGCTGAAATCATAATTTATGCCTCGGAAAGTTAAAACTTTGAAAGCTTTGATTATGCAAAAGCGTGTATCTGTAATGACTGTAACCAGAAGAAAATGTTCATGCTTCGTTCTTGTTAGAAATATCTTCATTTTAAACATCATTATTTATAGACCGAGTATATTTTACTCGTGATATGTTTTGTACATGGATATTTTCAGCCTCATGGATCGTGGTCACGGCTAAACCAATTCTCACGTTAGTATTCAACCCAGTTTAGCCGTGACCACGATCCGTGCAACTGGGTCGAAATATCGATGTGGAAAATATATACTGCGAGTATTCGCATCATAAAAAAGTTACTATTCAATTATATCTTTCAGGCGGTAGTTTATTCTAGTCTGCTTTTGTAGTAAAAAAATATAAAGCTCCGACATGGTATAACGATTACTTATTGTTTATATTTATGTAAGCGTCCGACAAACGACTAGACGAGCTATCTCGTGGTAAATGGTCATTACCACCCATGGACGATAGCAATACCACAGGAATCACACCGCAGCCTAGTATCGAATAACAAATTGATATTCTTATTAACACTTATTACTTACATGACTTACTAACTATAGACATATTCGAGGTTTGTAGAAGATTTCCTGGGTGACAGAGGACGGTGACACTGCAAGCTTGTTTCCTATCCTTTTCAGATCAAATTTCCAATGCATAGCTGGCCATAAAGGGAAGAAAGAAAGAGAAAAAGATATCTAAAAATAACAATATCAAGAGTAACATTTCTAGTTTAAAATTAGAACTACAAAGATATTATTGTACAAAAAATAATTTAAATCTTCCAAATAAAAAACGATTACTGATACTAGATTGCTTTTCGTTCGTGACATATTTTTTAGAGAATAAAATATTTTACCACCTCATGGATTCTGGGTCATTGCTTACGATATCCCAGCTAAACGATAAATCAATTTAGGATATTTTCTGTCACACAGTCAGATCAAAAACTAAATTTAGAACAATTTCTGGAAGTTTCTAGCCCTTTGCCCGCGGTTTCGCAAACTTATGAGAAAAGAACAGCAATAAAAAAGTTGTCAATTATTTTTTGTCACTGGTAGCTAGGCAGCGCGTTTTTATTAGTAATGGATATTTCCACAGAAATGAGATGTTTATCCAAACGAAAAAATATTAAGCTATTATTAGTCTACTTTGCAACGATCCGCGATTAAAATGCATGATGGTATATACTTTAGTATATACAAGACGTTACAAGTTACAAGCGTGGTACCTCCCTCCCTCCCACAAAGGAAAACATGCACTACAATAAATTTAAGTACCTATATACCAACATACATACCACCACCAACACGTGTTTCGCTCCGAACCGGAGCATCATCCGGGTGAGTTGACTCTACAATGGTTAGTCGCTAATTCTAGTCTAGTCGCTAGTCTTATTAACTATACCAAAAATTATATCATAGTGACGCTCTGTTGGGTCATGATAGAAGGTCAAACAAAATAATACACATTCGCATTTGTAATATAATATAATAATATTTATTCAATATAACATTGAAAAACACTATTCCATGTATCTCAGACATAGGTGTTATGTTGAACTCTGACTCCTTCGTTAAGATTCAACTTGTGTTAAGGGTATCGGCGTTCTCACAAGATTTTGTTATTTGAGTACCTTGTATCTGGATAGTGAAGGTTATTAATGTGTACATATGTTGCGTGTGTTTTATGTGTGGGTGTGAGTTTGTGTGCGTAATAACGATAAGGTATTGTATGTTTTATACGTTGGATTGTTTGTTGTCGTCACTTATGTGGTAGCACCTAAAATAATAAATATTAAATAATATAGGTAATGGTGTGTATGTAAGTGATCTGTTTAAAATCACGACCCATAATTGTCCCACTGCTGGACTCGAGCACCCTCACATAATGTGAGGGGTGCAGGCCATAGTCCAACACGCTGGCCAAGTGCGGATAGGTGGACTTCACACACCTATAGAGAACTCTCGGGTGTGTAGGTTTCCTCACGATGTTTTCCTTCACCGAAGCAAGTGATAATTAACTTGTAACATTTACATGACTTTGTATTTGAATTAGACCTCCCTGACTATTCTGATAAGTGTTGGATCTGCCTTTGATTTTAATTCTTTCCTTAGCTAGGTTTTGTAACAGCTGATTTTCAAACATTGTTCAATCACTTTACATAATAATTTTACGGCGATGTACGCTATTCGGTTCACTATTCGAATAGCCGCAAAGTTCTACCAATGTAAAGAAAACAAGATTCTTGCAGTAACTGCAGATTACATTCTGTTACCAAAGATTTTCCGCAAGGAATGTAAGTTGAAAATATCGGAGCTTGTCTGGGCGTCTCACTGCGAGCGGATGGCGATGAATTACTTACTACTTTCTTTTCTATGTAAATTACCGAATAACAATCTTGAGAAGTCATTTGATGTTAAACTATCATCGTTGCCCTTCGACGTTGTCCCGTTATAGAACGAAATGTAAAATTTTCAGATATCTCCGGATACAACTCCGAACTATTGTATTTGAAATTTACAGCCACAAGCTCTTTTGTTTTTGATTTTCTCGAACAATTCTTTTTGTACCTTACAGCTTTCATAAATACGTTACTTTTGAATATTTTTAAACACCATACTTTCACAGCTCTCCGTGATATAAGGGAATCGCACTTTTTTGTGTAACGTACCTTTACTGAAGCAAACAAAGAGACATTTTCAATGTCAAAACAACGTGTCTTACCTATGAAATGCCTCGGCATCTTTCGAAATGCTCTGGCAACTAACTAAGATGAGGCATAAGAATTATGATTGTAGGGAAAGGACTACATTTCAGCACGCCTAAGGATGTCATGGCATATTTAAGGATGAGAATAATATTTGTAGTCAGGGTAGCCCTGGACGTTGTTTTGTTGTAGAATTAACTGTAACATTCTCAGATATCTCCGGATATAACTCTGAGCTATTGTATATGTAACTGCTATCGAAGGACATAATGTTGATTCTGAAATATTTTTAACGTATCTTAAAAAAAATAAACGCACTCCCTCGAACTCCGCATTTGGATTTGATATAAGTAATGGTAAAGATACCATTGATTTATATAAAAGGGATATCAGGAACCGAATAAGGGGTGATAAATAGTTATTGTCAAATGTTTTCCTCGGCTATAAGCTAACTGACCTATTTATTGTTGGTGAGTATTTTTGCTTTTTAATCTATTATTTAACTTGCATTGTTGTAAATTGAATTGGAACTATTCTACGAAATTGGAATTTTACGCATTGCTTTAGTTTCGATAATAATTCATCTTGTTAAAAATATGACCTAACTATGGATTGGCTCTAGACGAGAGAACTCTTCAAAGACGAACAGCACAATTATAAAATTATTAGCACTTTCAGTGTTTTTAATTTTTTAAACTATACATTTATTACAGTAGAACCAGTCCTTTACTATGAGAAAGTTTACTTTAAGATCGGCCGGCGTGATTCCCAGCGCTCGCTAACGAACTTACACTGCCAGCCGCGGTATTTGAACAACGTTGTTTGCCGCCTCCGTTTACCTTTTAAGGGTCAATGTTCACTGCAAAAACTCTTACTGTGGCAAAGTTAAAAACGTAGCGATATGTAAGACGGTCCATCCACTATTGTTGAGATTTTTGTGTTAAGCACAGGGTAGTCGGTGTAGCCTAGTGGTTCGAACATTGGTTTTCCGAACGGAGAGGCCTGAGACCAAGTCCTGCACGCACTGCTAATTTTATAAAATGATGAGTGCCTACAAGTCAATTATCACTCGTTTCGGCGAAGGAATACATCGTGAGAAACCTCCCACTTGTCAGTGCTCCATAAGGTCCTCAAATGTGTAAAGTCTACCAATCCGTACTTGGTTACTGTGAAGGACTCAAGCCAGTAGTGGGACAATTATGGGTTGTAATGAGATATTCTTCTTATTTTTTCTTCATATATATTTCATATTCAAATATCAGTTTTATTTATAGATAGCATTTATCATAATAGATTTTAATTATAAGTATTTATTTATATATTTCAAGTGTGGTCTCTAAATCATGAGAGAGCTAGCAGAAACACACACTAGTATGTATATACTAATTGCTCAATGAATCCACAAATATATCTAAACATTAGGCGTGTAATCTTTGCACAATTACAGCGATGAAACCTTGGTGTGTTTTTACTGTATTCTATTGGGCAATTTAACGTTTTTATGGTTTCAAGGTCATGATAAGTTGTCAATGTGTTAATTAAAGTAGATATTTCTTAATGAGCGAAACTTAACGGTTGTTCTCAATATTTTTATATGCTATTTAAGAGTAATTAACACGATATTCGACATAGAAGTTAACGGGAAGTAAAATTTGTATAGAACTCCATTAATGTAACCAAGCATTTAAGGCGTTAATTAAGGCACATCAGGACATTGCCATTAATATTAACGTTTCCACAGACAAATAATGGCGAATATAAATAAAATATCCACTATTCTAGATTTAAACCGATCTTATTTAGGTTATACTTGAAAGATTGATATTTAATTTGCATTCCAATAAAAAAATATAATAAATTCACTAATGCATTAACATACATAATTAAATATGAGTTTATTTTGTTATGTTGGTAGTGAACATGATGTCCATGCATCCAGCGATGACAGAGAAGACATTCCAATATTTAGACATAGTGCTGAACGGTGCTGCTCCTATGAGCTCTTCGGACGCTGAAAGACTGCTCACTAAAATTAACGTAAGTTCATCCATATATTATTTATTTTATCTGGTATTTATTGGCGTGGAGAGGGGAGAGGGGGGCGGTCAGATGAGAGGCTAGTCTCTTCACGTCCACTGAAATTTGTTTGCCTTTCAGTAGGTACGTAAGTACTTTTGTCCATTCAACTTCAACTAAGGATCATAGTGATAATGATAATAATTATAATGATGCCCAGGTGTCATAGTGAAGTCATCTGCTACGTCGACAAGTCGACATCGACAAGTAAACATCGACAAGTCGACATCAACAAGCCAGTTAGTAACCATACATGTCAATACGACAAAATGTCTGTATTGATAGGTTTATCGTCATGTCATGTTACGGCGGATGGGAACGCCTTGTGTTCTTTTTTTGAATGTTTAAAACTTATGTCTTTGTCATAAAGGTATAAAAAAATGTTATCATATCAAAAACTCTAGTATCAAAAAGATTTTTATAAGTTAAAACATAGTGCCGTTTATTGCCCATGTGAAGTCATTCTAAATATGATACTACATACAGATTCCGAAGGCCTAGGAACGGTGTTAGTGGCAAATTAGTGGAGGCATATGTCCAGTAGTGGACCTTCAAAGGCTGAAAAATAGAAGACATGAAAAAATTTAAACGAGCCGAGTATCTTATCAAACAGAACAGTTTAATAAACACATTTGTATTATGTGTACTCTAATATACCAACTTGTCAGAGTGTGAGTATTGTTTTATGTCTTAGAACTTGTATTTTATATTCCAGCGTAAACTTCGCTTTGGCCAAGGTTACGGGCTGACTGAAACGTCGCCAGCAGTCGCCTTGTCTCCGTGGGGATCGGATAACTACTCCTCAGTCGGGTATCCTCTCAGCAACACAGAGTTAAAGGTGGTAGACAGCGATATGAAGACCTTGGGACCCAATACGGTTAGTAGCTTTAATTATGAGATGTCTCCCGTCGGTATGATAGGTGGGGGCAGATCTGTCTCTTTATTTCTTCTCCTTTTTTGGCTGGCAACGCTTCGGTGATGCTTCGGTGATACTAGATAGAAGAGTGTTTGA
>DWPA01003500.1:0-13986 GCA_018251375.1 Calpodes ethlius
AATGTAGGTTATCTAGATGTTAATAAAAATATAAATCACACTAAGAAATTAAAAGAATCTAGCAGTCGTCGGTTAAGTAATCAAAATAATCAACTGCAATTAGAAAATTATGATGGTGAATTCATAGCGCCGAGTCCTGTAGGATCTTCAAACAATAATCACTGTATTAAACAAAGTATTGAATTAACAAATAAATCTGGAGACAAAATGAGTGAACGTGTAATAGAAACTAGAAGTAGCCATTCTACCAATGTCCATGTATATTCAAATAATGCTCAAGGAGATAATAGAACTGTACAAAATAGTCCAAGAAGTAATAGACTGAGTTTAGGTGAACGGGACAATGGCATCGCAAATAAAGAGCAGAAAATTACCGATTCCCTGGAAGACAAGCTTCGAGAAAATGCGAATATAGGCACGAGGAATCCAGTAGTACAAATAATTCCACTGAAAAACGATGTAATGTCTTGTAAAAATAATGTTGTTAGCTACAGTGATCTAGATTTGTACACAGAGGAAAATACTAATACAGCAGATACAACTCCAAGTTCACTTCGAACAGATAGTCAACGAAGAAATGAGAATATTTTATGTACAGCACTAGACCGATATGGGGTTATCAGTGTTAAATATATGGCTAAAAAAGTACCAGGTAATTATTATGAATAACTTGTCGTAGAGCTCTATTAGACTTTTAAAACGTTTGATTTACTAATAATTACATTAAATTTTTCAGATAATATCACAGTTACCATATCCAACAAGATAGAAGAAAGCATAACAAAAATTATTGCGGCACCTAAAAGTGAACAGAAAAGTAAAATGGACGATCTTGTTAATAGCATACAACACTTTAAAACGAAACAAATTTTGGCGGGAATGATGAAGTATTTAAAGGACCCGACGAGAAAAAATGAACTTTTTAATAAGATAATTAATGGTCCAGCTCCTCCTATGACCAAATCCGAAGTCATTTTACTGTATGTAGTGGAGAGATTGAATGTATCATTATCTCCTGATTTTGTTAACAGACTCTGGAATAATATGGAACATGCTCTGTTCCAACTGAATCGTGCTCCAGAATTTGATGTCATAGAAAGTATGTCACATTTCTATGCCGTCTTATGTAGGTATTTTAGAAACAAGAGCCGTTTGAGATGCTTCATGTTAGACGCGATGTATTGCTTACAATTTAAAGCTGTTCCACTCATCAGACAGTGTTTGGATGTATGCCCGGGAGTGTTGCCTAACGCTCATGAACGTTTAGGTAAGTAAAAAATATGACTGCCGTTTGTATGACAAAATAAGTACTATAAAGTTTTTTACTCTTTGTATCAAATACTAAATAATTCATACCATTATTTTTTACAGCAAAAACATCCCTAGTTACATGTTTAGTATATCTTTTACATTTTTATAAGTGCAAAGATAGATACAATAGAGCTCAAGATATTAGAAATATCTTGTATCGTAAATATCAATACCGATTTTCTGAATGGAATGAAACTATGATACTAGAAATTTTTAGAAAAGCTATAATGGATTTAAGAGGTATGTAATCCGAAATTAGTTTTTTTTAGTTCGTATATTACATAGTAAAATTAGTGTTATTAAGTAAGTTACAAGCATCAGTTGTCTATATGTAAATATGAAGATCAGGCTTACAACGAGACTATGACCAAATGTAATTGGGTGGAAATTTCTGCATAAAATAAAAAAAAACGTTAGTGTAAGGTGGTTTCATTTAACAGGTTCACTTTTCGTGATAGTGATAGGTTGATATCATTTGTTCTAAGCATTTTACATCTTTTCTACCTATATTATTAAAATGAGGTAATTTGGTTGTGGAACGTGAAAAAACATGGAGTGGAAATTTTTTTACTTTAAATTTCCGCATTAAAATATATTATTTATTATTATTAAAATGACCATACAATAAACAATTTTATATAATTACAGGTACACACAATGATAAAAAAATGTTAAGGGTGGCTCTCATTATCCTCTGCAAAAGACACGGTGCAAAATGGTGTCAATTGAATATTATTCAAAATATGTTATTGCCGATATTAGAGAAAAAGGATGTACCTGATAGAATAAAACAGTTCTGTGTCTTAATGCTGGGGCCCTTGTTGAAACCGTTCCCGGCTGACAGGAAGGCGCATTGTGAAATAGTAATTAACCTACTGCTGCAAATGTTGAAGCAAAACTGTAAGTTTGTGTAATAGTTAAATGTACTTACTAACTAAAATTAAAAATATTTCATACAGGCTTATATTCATTTTAGAGCCTAATGTTATTGTTATTTTTTATTGCAGATTCACAAGAAATGAATGAAGCTATTTATTCAAGTTTAATATTTATGAATAAACATGATCAAGACCGAGTAGTTCAAGCGTTGCTCTCTTGGAATCCTCAAAAGGTTTCTCCTGAATTTGAGGAGATATTAAATGATTACGTTATGGAAAGACCGTTAGCAGTTTGGAAGAAGCTAGTAGTGAAAAAACCTAGTCCATGCACTTGATATTTTTTAAGAAGCCATAGGCGGTATGGCACTGAGTAACTTGTGGCTTTAGTAATGAATATGATTTAGCTTGTCGTTTGTTGTATAAAATGTGAATATTGCCCTAGATTATAGATGTAATAATAATTTTTATATGTTGATAAGGCGTAAAAACGTATGATTCTAGGTGTAATACTGTTGTCGAACGATTCCAGTGGTACTGTGATGTGTGTAAGATATATTTTTTTTAAAGGTATGATTAAAACATTAACAGTATATGTGTTTTTATTGGTATCACTAATGTTCCAGTCTGAAGAGTGTGGATGTTGGTTACACTTATCGGATGAGATCATCTGTCCTCGGTCAGTATAGTCCTCTTGCAATGCTTTTGAATAGGGAATGGTGGCTCTGCAAATGCGTTTGCTATTCTTATCACATAAAAAAGGTATCAAGGCAATTGGGAACGAGTAAAAGTATATTTGGGAGGGTACACCCGTATTCGGCCTTAAAATTCATTAATATATCTCAGTATATTAACAAAAGCTCTACAGAAAAACCTTATTCGATGGTTACTCTGTGTAAAGAGAGGTCCGTGGTATCGTCTTTGATAGCGATTAAAAAGGGTAATCCACGTACTTAAGCGTTATTATGTATTTCGGTTAGGTTTTAGGCAATTTGGAAATTATTGCATGTTTTGAGGGAAATTTTTTATTCTTTATTATATATATCTGAGGAAACACTAGGCACCAATTACTATTTTATTTATTTAGCCCATTTGATTCCTTATTAGATCATATGTACGTGAGTTCCGGCTTATTTAGTATCGGATCGTTTTTGAACGAGTTTAGCTCCCGTATTCACAAACGATACGTTGCGATCGCAGTGAAATGGATAAATTTAAAGGACCGATTGTTCGTGTTCCCATTTTTGTCTATGGTATCGTTCAATCATTCTTCCTATTTTGCTGTAAGCTCTTATAATTATATTGTATGTTAATATAGAGGTATAAACCATGGTTTTCATGTGTAGAGTGATATAAATGACAAAAACCAATTAATATTCGTAAATCGTTCTGTATTATAAGCAAGAGTAATAGAGGTAACATATTATAAATTTAAAAATCCTGTTACAACGTTTAATAATTAGTTTTATATTTTTTGATTTCTACCATAATTACATGTATATTAACGAGCTGAGTTCGGGCGTTAGGAGTCAGTAGTTTCACAAACTTATGGTAATATTGTACGAAATTCGTCAGCGCCATCTGTAATAAGCCTGATCCAGTGACGAGGTTGGGAAAAGATATAAGCACTTCTCTATGTATTTCTTCGAGACTTTGTTTCCAACCAGACGTGAACGAGGCCACCAATGAAAGGGACTTCCGTTCTAAATTAACTAGATCATTCTTATTATCACTTTCTAAAAGCTGTTCGCCTTCTTTAACAAATTGCATGAGTCCCCCAAAGTGAGGACTTAGTATTTCTTCCACATATTCCGAGCTCCTCGCCTGCAGTTGCTCTCGAAAACTCTCCGCTTCTTTGGTATTATCTCTAGTCCTTTCCATTAGTATATTTAAAACCATGTCGTAATTATTAATTAAAAATATTAATTGCTGTATCCTTTGAGGAAATTCCGCCGCCATTTTTAATAAGAAGCAATGGACTTCATCTTGTAGAATTAAAAGCAAGTTGCTGAGTTCTTCAGATGGGAATTGTTCACTTAAACTTAACATTGCAGCGGAAAATTCAGCATACCGTCGAGTTATCTGTAACGATGTATTAATAATAATAGTTATATTAAAAACCCTACAGACTTAAGTAATGTAGCTAAAGAGGTTTGAGGTATCAATTCATTTTGATAAATGGATTTCTTGTTTAAAATATTTTGCGAATCCCTGCCCTAGCTCTGCATCTAGAAGATCATAATAAAAAAAATATTAACTGTATTGACTGACAGACAACTCGTAGCGTATGGTGGAAGGGATATGGAAATTAATTCCCCAGTGAGTTGAAATAGGAAGTAATAGTTTTTAAGACCAGAAGATAAGTTTTTTGACAAAGTTGTGGCTATCGGGCCATATAATATAAATCATTTTTATCTTAAAATATTCCTAATAATATCTCCATCAATTTTCACTGTAGCAGCATGGTAAAGAATGTTCTAGGACTCCCTAATTATGAGGAGAGATTTGGTAAGCTGTAATGGGTCATTATTTTGTTGAAGTCATTCATAATGAACTACAGTTTTGGATGCAATACCACTGGGGAACAAACCGATAATCAAAGTGGTAATACCCAGTTGAACAATAATTTAAAAAGAACATACATAATGAGGTCCTAGTTCCTTGTTAGACAGTTTTGCTGGATCGCAGTCTCTTACACTTTGAATATTTAACTTCAATACATATTCCAATCGAGGCCACAGAGCACCCAGTAGTGAATCCCAATAGCTGTGAACAAATTTAACATAATTATTGGTCAAGTCGGATGAAGTTTAACTTTAAACAAACCTTGTACCAACAACCAACACATGTAATATGTTGCTGTAGATATATATTTAAAAATAATTAACACATCGTAGTAGGCTCCATTCAATTGACAATATGTACTTATTTTATTGTTAGCTGAGATTTTAAATGATTTATTAATTAATATGTACATACCTGTCCAATGCAGCAACTGCTCTTTTATGACACATCCATCTGTATCTGTTAATAAGTTGTATACATAAAAACAATGCTAGACAATCATAGCATTCCAAGACATAATTTTCAACATTTTTCTGAAATAAACAATCAAATTAAAACTCTGATGAAAACATAAACTTTAAAATGAAAAAGTACTTGTGTGCGCTTACCACAAGCAGTGACAGGGTTTTTCCGAGAATTCTGTCAAATAATTCTTGAGCATGACTACCTTTCACATGGAAGAATTCTGTTGTAAATAGATATTCTCTACAACTGTTGTCCACCAAAGCATATTGAAGGCTTCTGAATAATGCTTCATATGGGTACTGAAAAATTATTTAAAAACAATTTAGTTCCAGGGTATTAATACCTGCCAGAATACTTATATACCACTCTTGCTAGAATTTACTGTAATATACTTATACAGGTGCTAGTTCAAGTGTTAAAAGCCAGTTAAACAGTAAGTATCCTATGTATAGCAAACATTACCGACGTACGGCGTGTATCCACCTTTACGAACGAAAAAAATTGCGTCGTCGTTCTTTATGCGTACTGCGAAGGAATGGAATAGCTTGTCTGCGTTGGTGTTCTCTCCTGAGTAAATTGTGGGAGTTTTCAAAACGAGAGTGAATAGGCTCTATATAAGTTAGTGCGCAGAACATCATAGACTACATCGCACTTACCATCAGGTGGAATAGTAGTCAAGTACTGACTTATATTATGAAAAAAAAAAAACACCACGGACAGACTTATAACGCGAAGAGTTGTTAGCTAGTCTATTTCATTCTCATCTCATATAATTTAGTAAATACCTTTGTTTTCTGTTGCACATGTGGCACAATGATTGGTGCTTCAAGTTGCTGTGCTAAAACATCTCCTCGGTTGCCAATAGTAAATATTGTACTTTTATTCTTTAAGTTTGTTTTTTGAAAGAATCCACCTTTGGATCCGTCTTCAATCCCCATGAGGTCATCCTTGGTTGGAACTTCCTCATACCTCAACTTATCCAATCTTGAGGCATATGATTTGAAGTATGAATAATATACTTTACTGAGAGTATCAATATATTCATTGCAAATTTCTTGGGCAACATTCCTTTCATTAGCGAGAATAAATTCAAAGAAAAATTTATACTTCAACATAGCATTTTGGGGGATTTGATAATTAGCCATAGGTTTTCGAAATTTATAAATATGTTCCAAAATGTATGTTCTTATTTTAGAAATAGATTTTATTTTCAATCTTTCTAAAACATCTTTTACATCATGACATGCCTTTGTTTCTTTGAAATCCTGTTCTTTAACAAAATTTAATTTTTGATTCAGTATTGCTAACTGGATCATAAATTCTTTTTCAGTAACGGGAACATTATTTATGCCACTGAAAATGAAAAAAATATATTGTTATCAACAATTTCTGTCATTTTATTTATGTGACAAGAGTTTAGACTGAGAAAAATCTATAATATTTTTTATAATTTGCTATATTTTATCTTTGTATTGCATACTTACAATATAAGTGTTTCAGAGACAGCCATATCTTCAATAAAGGATGATAATGGCCCTTTGAGTGCTTGGCGGTTAGAAAGTTGAACTGACATGTTCACAGATCGCTTTTGTAAACTAATGATTTCATTGCTAATGCTTCCCAAATCATTCTGGAATTATAAAGTATAATGTTATATTATACTAAGCCGTAGTTAACTTTAACTGATGAAAATAACCTAAAGTTTATACACAATTAATTCAATGTAATTTGCGACAGTTACTATAGACATAAAGGATTCTATTTATCCTCGTCCATAAAAACATCTTCTTGATTGAAATGCAGCCTACTGAATAATGATTTGTCATTGGTGGTTTATAAGTGAAACTCACAGGCCGCATAGGGTGGTAGAGTTTATAATGAAAAACAAAATAGCCTACAATCTGATAAACTGACTTTAATATAGTTATAAAAAAAAGGTGATATTTACCTGAAAAGTCAAGAGCATGTTTTCCATGCGTTCCAATATACCATCACACTCTTCTATTTGATTATGTAGCGATGCAATATTTTCACTTTCTCGCAAGTAATCGGTAACTGAAGCTTTTTCTGCTTCTGCAATTCCTTTATCGATTTGCAATGCATACTCCCTAAGATCAGTTCCATTTTTCAGTACCTCTTGAATTTCATAATCCTCTAGGTTCTTATCCAGAGCCTCCTTATTATCATTTGAATTAGACATGGTATCTTTGTTTTTCGACATAAATATAAAGCAAATAGGTGCCTTTAAATTATTTCCTGAAGTAATAAGATCACATACTGGGGAAAGTTACTGCGTTAATTAAAATGAAAGTCTGTGCGTGTACATTTTTTTTTGGCTTGAATGAATTATACTTTTGAACACGAATACCATTTATTATAGTAGTAAATAAATTATTAATGCCAATTCACAAAATTTAAAGTTTAGATGTTTACGTACACGAAATACTGACAGCACAGACTACGTACAGATTACAGACTAGGTAAAGATATTACATATTCTGACAGTAACAGAGACGGAATTTACAGTCTCCATGGACAAGAGCCTTTTCTATTCACCTTCACGCTCAAAAAATGTATGTGATATTTGGTGCAGGAAACGTATATTATTTGCCATACATTGTCGGAGCAGGAGCGCTAGTTGAAAAGCGGTTTATCTAGATTTTCAAACCAAGTTAGACCACAGATTTCTTACAAAGAATATGATTAAATTCTGATCTTCTGAATAGAACTTAGAGTCAGGGATAGAATGTTCGACCAGAACTTCGGCTTCGGCTTTAGCCACCTTTGGTTAAAGCTTTAGCTTCGGCAAAATAGGCTGAAAAATTCACCAAAGCCGAAAGTTTAGAAAAAGCGGCAAAATTGAAGGAAACTTAGGACTCAGTTATCACTAATTAGCAAAATTTTAAGTAATTGTAATTTGTAGTGGTTGTTTAGTTACTTTTAAATATTGGCGATATTTTTTAGCTATAATGTTTTTTTAATCCACGATAGCTAATATTAATTTTATCACTTCTTTATGTTATATAAATCTAGTATATGAATGTATATGTACAGTCGATTAAGCAGTGGCTAGAAGAAATGACTGCCGACTCTCGTCGGCTCAAGCTAGGTATAACAAAACCTTTAAGATGTGTACTAGTTGGTACGAGTATGAACGATGTAGCCTTCATCTAATATATTTGTCGGCTCATGGATTTTGGATAGTTGGAATTATAAAACTCACTGACTTCACATTATGTTTAACTTAACTTTCCCAAAGTCTACTGCACTGCAACATTATAGGTATTTATTTTTAGTGTCTTTTATAGTGCTCGTAGAGGAACTGATTGGAAGAAGGAAATATGTTCATACGTTAAAAAAAAAATTAATTAAAAATTCCGAAATGATTAAATAATTTTAAATTTTAATTATAATAATAATTGTCCGCGCGTCGGAGGCATTCAGCCAGTATAAAGTCCCCTTTTGCAAAAAATTAACATATGTATAAAAAAAGCTTTGATTTAGATATTTTATAATAAATGTAAGGGGAGTAAAATAATTCGCTTTCGTTAATTTAATTTCATATAATTTAACTTGTTTGACTTATAAATAATAGTAAATATATAAAAGTAAAAAAAAGATCAATATTATTCGACATTAATTAAGGATTGAGGGAAATAAAAGCATTCACTTTAAAAGTAACGCATCTGCGTTATTATTATTGTGACAAAAATATTTACAAAGAAAAGTATAACATAGTATAACAAAAGCATTACTATTATTTCGAGAAAAAGAAATGCATTTAATAGTCATAAATTCATGAGTCGCAGCCGTCGTAAGTGCCTAGTAAATACTAAATAGCGCAATGGTTGTGGTAGGTTGGTACCTGCCTAGTGTAAAACAGCGTCAAGATTTCATTCTATAGGTACCTAAATATAGTTGATTTTTAAAACAATTGATAAGCACATTGTCGGTTTTGGAATGTTTAATTAGTAGATTTTTAAATACAGGTACGCTAAGTCTGTCTATTACATGTAGGTACGTTGAGTGGCTGCTAGACGTCAAAATCTGTAGAAGTAATAGGTAGTATCTAATAGGACTTAAGTACGATTTAAATATTTTATTAGTAACACTATTAGTTCATAATCTGAATCGGCAAAACGAAGCTGAATATATAGAATAAGACAATTTATTTCCTATATAAATATAGTAGTATAAATATAAATACCTCATTCTTATTATAACAGTAATTGCATGTAGATAACATAGACGCAGTAGGTAATATTGCATAAATGTGATTTAGAAATGTTTAAAAACAAATATATTATTTACTACCTGTGTTTAAGTTTTTAACAAAGCAATAAAAAGTACCGTTGATAATTATAATGTTAACATTGCCGATTTTTACAAATCTTTATTATAAAATTAACTAATAAGTAGTTAAAAAGGAGCTTGGGCGTACGAGCAAAAGTTCAGCATTGATTATAATATCAAAATATTACCAATAAGAATAGTATAAAATTATCACATGTATATATATATATATATATATATTATATAATAATGATTATATATATGCACGATATATATAACAAAAGTATAACTAATCTAGGGAACATTTTATTATCACTCACTACAGTCAATTTTTTATGTCTTGAAGGGACGAACGAACGCAGATGCGTTAAATATGTTCAATGGTCCTATTCGAACACTAATGTGCCTATTCGTACATAAGCATCGACAGTAAAGCACGATATTTCGCGCCAACTTAAAAAAAGAGAGCTCTTTTACATTGATGGTGAAGTTGAAGGATATGAATGGCAGCTTTAGGAAAAACACATGCTTCAAATTAAGGTGCAGCATATAACAGAGTACTTCTGCACTATAATTTATATGTTTGACTTACGTCACTATTCTTTAAGCTTTACTGAAAATAATTGTTTTTATACGATTAACGTTAGATCTCTACCTAAATACGACTCAATAGAATTATAAAGTTAAACTTTATATTCTGTTAACTAATCCGAACGTAGGTACCTACTAAGTGCCTTTAGGACACTATTATAACTAAATTTTATTATAATATCCTTTTCAAACACAACACGAAGCTTTCGACACGTACGTGATGGCTATTATTTTAGAATAACTATGTTATTTAATTTAGATTATGTAGGTACCAGTTTCAATAATATCTTTTGATATTATTTCAGACTTATTTTCTTTTGCAATCAAAATTTTGAAAAAATTGTTTGTAATAGCTTTGCTACGAATAAGTATTTATTGGTCCTGGTATGAAATATATGCCGATTAGGTATTCACTACATTAAAATTCACATTTATCAACAGTTCAAAGTTATAATTTATTCAATTTACTAGCTATCAATCGTACCCCCGTAGGTAGATACAATACAACATTATAATCTAGGGCATGCGCTCTAAGTCATTGATATGTTTTACGTCTACTCGACGTAGGGAATTATACAAAACGTTAAGACACACATAAAGAAAACATCTACTCTACCTATCTAAAAAGGTACTCGATAAGACACGTTGGAGTTCAAGGAGACGTTTATAAAAAGTGATGCTGAACTTTTTCTCCGGCCTTACAGGTATAATTTTATTATAACAAATTACAATAAAGTTCTAACACCTAAATTATATTTAAATAATTTAACCTAAAAAGGTAACTTCCAACGATTCACTTTTAAAGACATTACCATGTTCTTTCACACCTAGAGGACGGCTCCTTTCCGTTCCGTCTGCTCTCACATTCACACTTGATAATTATAATTAACAAATGCCTTAATCATCCGTAAAATTACTATAAAATTCGGTGTTTACAAGCCAAATTTTTATATTTGTAAGTCTTGTGACTAGATTTTTCTTATTTAAATAATACACAAGTAAATAACATAGGAATATTTGTACGACGAGATGCCATTGATCACGAGCGGTAACTCAAATGCAGACTACTAGGTAGATAATTTTATAAAATAAAACGGAATCACACACAAATATACAATTACAATAAATTAAGTTTAGCTAAGTCTCTATTTTACCTACAACTATGTGATAAAATGTCTTTTAATATTTAGAGTAAACTTAATACAAAAAGCGAGAACCGATTCCGCGGGAGATCGAGCCCTATAGTTTTTAACTAGTCTCTAGAAAAATATTTATATCTTAAACACTTAAAAAAATAACGGAGTCGGCCCCGAAAAGAAGAAGAATGAAAGGCGGGGGTGGTCCTCGGGAAGTGAATGTGGGGCAGGTACAGTTGGACGCCTAAAATGGGAGACTGGCGCGGAACATGTTCTCGATAAGGGGCGGTGCAGGCACCAGGTCTTCGAGCTTGAGATAGAAGATACGTTGTAGCCCTTGCACGGAGAGGGATCGCAGTTCGGGCAGCGCACCCAAAACGCGGCTGAAGTGCGGCGCGCCAGCGGCACTAGCGTTGCCACCACCTGGCATGTGCGCTCGAAGACATCCAATTATCTTCATCTGCAATTGCTCCACTCGATGCGGCTCCTTTAAGCCGTGTCTTTCTGTAGAAGGATAAGGAAAGCTATTTTAAAGTATACAATTATTTAAATCTCTATCCGACAAGTTTAACAACTTTTCATATTATACTTTCACACGAGTTAGCTGATATGTATAAGTGGTATTGGTATTGTATTTAAATTAAAAAATTTAGCAGTGAATTTATCACCAGCTTTAGTTCAAATTGTAGCCTTAAACAAACAGTACAGCTTTTCAGTTCAGCCTGTACAATAGAAGCCTATTGTAGATTAAAATATATTAAGTAAGTTCAAATTAATGTTTGTTGTCAAAATTAAGAACTCATATTATCTTCGTATGGATATAAAAGTCTAGTACAAAGTTAACGTACCTGTTATCAATGTTAAAGCGCAGAGGCAAGCGAAAGTCGAGATGTCTATGTCCATTGAGTGCAGCGTGTTGCTAAAATCGAGTACTGCATGTAGCCAATCTCCGAATGACCTTTGGCATTGCCTTTTGTCAAGAACGAGTCCGTTGCAAAACGTCAACTTCGTATCCTCTGGACGTGTACGATATGCCAATCTTAGGACAAAAAGTTCAAGACGCGCCGAAGCGAATAGTTGCTCTCGATCCTCTGGGCATAAGTCGCCATATCCAGGAACTTTCTCGGCAAACATCTTTATCATATCTATCGAATTACTCAGAAGGGAATAAAACTGTTGTATTACTTCCAAATCTGATGCCGGAAGTTCCATTGGATTAGGTTCTCGGTATTGCGAGTAGTCTAGGTTTGCGAAGTCTGGCGAAGTGTCGACATGTGCTCTTACTAACGCAGTAATGAGAGAAATGGGAGGACTAGGTGGCGATTCTTGCGGACATTTCGGTTTCGACGGCAGTCTTCCCCGTCGTCCTTTCAATGAATCAGTTCTCACAACTTCTTTGACCATTCCCACGGCTAAGCATTTCTGGAAACGACAGAATTGGCATCTGTTCCTTCTTCTTTTATCTACGGGGCAAGATTTTTCAGCTAAACATACGTATTTGGATCCCTTCTGCACGGTCCTTTTAAAGAAGCCTTTGCAACCTTCACAAGTACGAACTCCATAATGTTGGCAGGCAGCGGTATCTCCACATACAGCACATAGTTGGCTCGGCGAGGGAGGCGCAGCGCGCGCTACGACGCCATCTTGTGGCGCGCCACCAGGCGAGCTGGACGCCGAGCTTGGGGCTGATGCTTGCATGCAGTGTACTCGACTGCCATGCAATTTAGGACTGTCATTAGAGCTACTAGATTCCGATCTTTGCACAGGTAGCGATGATCGTCTTTGTCTTGATGCTTGATCTGCAGGGACGTGCAAATCAATCGAACTAGGGAAAGGCGGTAACGAGTAAGAATCCTGATTGTTGGGTATCCCTCCAGTATCGAACGTAGGGCTGCACGGCTGGGCTGGAGCATAGTATGGGGACGGAACGTACGGAAGTGATGGTTGATGATATTGATATAATAATTGGGTAGATGCATGCCCTTGGTGAGAGTAGGCGCTGTTATAACAGTCTTCGTCCATTTTTATTCCGAATTCGGCCATTTCTTGTTTAGGGTAACGAACTGAATAAGTTTCTTCAAAACTAGGCAATGCCGGTCCTAGAATGGGTGATGGTGTTTCGCTCACTGGAGTCGTACGATGTGACTTTATCTCGGGTGGAATCGGGGCGTGAAATTCGACGTCCGGGAATGGATCTAGATTATCTTCTAAGATTTCTGAGGAATCTTCTTGATATTGTGGTAACAGCAGATCAGTGAAGGATGAACTGTAGTTGCTCTGTAACAGGAAAACAAATGTATAAAGAAGGCGTTACATACTGTGGGCGGTAAAGCGGGTAAAGCTCCGGCATGGGCGGTTTCGTCGAACCAATAGCACGCAACTCATTTTACTTATTTGTGTCAATGGTAATTTGTTAGTCGCACTGTTGTGACTAACATTTAAAACATGTACAGTTATTGTTAACTATTGCGTCTTTGATTCAAATAATATTTGCATGAAGTTTAGAATGTTGAAATAATTTTCTTATATTTATTTTTTTAACACAGAAAATATGCTTCTTATCACTTTATAGCGTTTTTAATTTTGTATACTTACGTGTGTTTGCAGCAGTAGCATGCTGGAGGAGTTTGGCGAGAAAGCGCTTGGGGAGCGCGGCTCTACGGCGCTCGGCCCTGAAACAATAATATTACCGTCACATTTAAATCACATAACTATAAACACTTGTACAATTTAACATAAACGCTCATATC
>DWPA01003501.1:0-13983 GCA_018251375.1 Calpodes ethlius
TTCACAAATCAGAATAACAAAGCTATTTCAATCCCAACGAAATGTTTCCCACAAACAAAGGGGCGCGGGTAAAAACTAATACATTAGTGATACCATACACATTCATACAGAGTAGGTATAAAGATTGTATATAACCTCAAATTACGGTAAAAGTTGAAGCTAATGAGTTTTGGGTAACGACCATTGGCTTGATGCTAATGATGTGCCCGGCCGACCCACTCCGTCAATCCGTTTTGGTAATTTCCTTTTTTTACGCTACCACTGCATGTAACCAACAGTAAGTCAATGTACATAGTTTTTACTTTAATTGTAAACATACTATATGTACGTATTTATATGTAATTTACATTTTCAAGGTCGATTATGAAATCATCGTTTGAATTACAATAGGTACTTACTTATATATTTTCAATAAAACAAGCTTTTGATGTACCTACTTGAAATTTGGCTTCACTGCAAATTGGTCTATCGCCAGATTACTAGTTCTAAGAAAATTGATTTTACAATCCGGTACAAGTACTCGCTTATAATATCTGTAAAGTTTACGATTTCAAATGATAGATATTTGAGTTATTAAACGCGTTTCTTTATCTTTAATTTAAAGTAGAAGTAAGATTCCTCATGAAAGTTATGTTAGCTAGTTTTGAATTTTGACAAAGAAACGGTTAAACAATGTAATCGAATTCTTTTTGACAGACTAGTAAGTAATCTATAAGTCCACCAATGCGAATTATTTCGTTGATTCTGTTCACAGTAGGTACCAAGTTGAAGTTTAGTAGGTATATCAAGCAATTTCTAGTACGTGATGGATCAATCTAGGAATGCATTTTAGGAAAATTATTACGCCGTATGAGTATCATATGTATAGCGTGTGGCTACACACTATAAATTGACAAGAAATATCCAAAATTAATGGTTTACCTATACGTCAATTAAATATACCTGTAGTTTACTTTGGGATATTTTTTTTCTTTAAATTACCTCTCAAGCTCTAACATTGATTTTTCAAGTTTTCGTAGCGTTCATAGCTCGTGTCTCTCAAAAGGATTATATCCGATGTTTAAGA
Source organism: Calpodes ethlius (assembly GCA_018251375.1). Classification (NCBI taxonomy): domain Eukaryota; kingdom Metazoa; phylum Arthropoda; class Insecta; order Lepidoptera; family Hesperiidae; genus Calpodes; species Calpodes ethlius. The sequence goes on from DWPA01003501.1 coordinate 1,067, forward strand.
CATGTAATAAAGTGAATTAATAATACACAGCTGACTCAAGAAAATAGTTTCATAAAAAAACATAAAACGAACACCCATTGGTGGCTACTTGAACGCAAGAATCGTCTGTCGTTTCAATTGGACACGCATGCGCTGCGATTAGTTCCCGTCACCCGTTCGACTACCGCAGCCTTTCTAATGGCAGAACGGTAGAATTATACGCTCAAATGGTTTGTGTAAGTACTTAAACTTTTGATTTTTTGATTTATCAAGGATATATGACTAATACCACAAATATTTACAAATAATATTGGTACAAGAACTGCTGGATTCAAACTACTATAAGAAATTATAGTGGAATTATTTCCAAAATAATAAAGCTAGTTCCTAATTTGAAAAAGTTTACGTAATTCAAGTAAAAACAGTAAATATTTACAATAGTAGTACAAATAAGTTCGGTATCTCGCAAGACGTTTGGAACATTAAAAATGTCATTTCCTTGTGTAATTTGTTTCTTCCGTGGCATGAACTTTAAAATCTAACGCGGAATTCCTCTTTACTCTTTAATCTCACGAGTAAGAAGAGGTTAAAATTTATTGCAAAGAATAACTAATCGAGCAATAAAAACGGAGAGGTACCAAAATACGAATACATTACACGGCGCCCGTTTTATATATACGCAAAATACGTATTAATTAAATGCAATCAGAGTTTAACATTTGATTAATAAATACCAATTACTTAATATTCAACGCTTTGAAGCTATAATGAGCAAATGAAACTATTATTCATGACAGACACCTCCCAAGGAAATCAAACTATATTCAGAAACGGTCGCTGCCAAAATTCAATCAATCTACGTCGTGTCCTCTGTACTTTAATTACCACTTTATTTTCAAAGCTATTACAAATGAAAACGTGCCAAGGGTGAATCGTCAACACGTACTAAAGATCCGTGAGATGAAAATTACTCTTGCTTATTTAGGGAGTCTTATTTTAGAATTTTACTATTGTGTAATTCTTAAACAATATATTTTTTTATTTCACACATGAGATATCACTTTAGGAAGAAAATCACATCAAATTGCATAGATCTGTCTAATTATTATTTAAAGTATTATTTAAATTTTAAACAAACTAAATAGTTATTCGTAAATAAAGAAATTGTTCAGCTTAGCTTATTCTTATGTTAAACTTTTTCTATGTACATATATATATATATATATTTAATATGTACTACTACCTCAAAGAAAAAAAAATATCACTTAAAACTCGGTCCTTTACAATGAAGTCCTCAGAGAGACTCGACAGTTTTGTGTACAATATGTTGTCACTGTTTGCTTCTCTTCATATTGCCATCTTTCTTTGTTACCACCGAGCTCTACTATACATCAACGCTTACCCACGGTTCTGATGAGAAGATGATGACCGTAATTTGCGACGCACCAAGACGTCTATGTCTCGTGTTTTTTCACTGAGCTCAGGTATCACCCGAGTACGAAATTACAAGTAATTTATCGCTCGTACACGAGGATAACAGGTCGCTTTTGTGAGTGTAAATATTTTTAAAATATCTTAAAGAATACGAGATTTCATGTTGAAAGATACTTCAGAAGAGATATTTTTCTGTAATTGTGCATGTTTATATACCTAATGGTATGTAACTTAGTCATATTTGAACGATTAGGAATGCCTTTATGACAATCTGTATTTCACTAACTAATAATTTTATACTTTATTTGTGTACTTTGAAATCGATGTACGTATTATAAGTGCTCCTAACTAAGTGTTTGACGTTAAATATTGTTGATAAGATGATATTTTGTCTAGGTATTTATAGATCGATCGTTGCTAAAGATAACTGAAATCGATTCTGTTTTCTGCAACACCTTCGCTTTTAATTTACAGCAAGAGATATTGTGACAAATACAGTTGCTTAGGAAGACTAATATCAGTAGATATGGTATTTTCTCAGAAGTCGTTAATGGTACTCTGCCCACAGTCTTAAGATAGTTGTTGATATTTAAATAGCGTGGTGTTGTCACTGCAGTCAATGCTGATATTTTTTTAATGGCTGCCTTATTTCATTTAAGCCTAGTGTACCGCCTGGTTTTACCAACTGTTTATTTTGCCTTTATTCTGATTCCGACACGCCGATTTCGTGGTTTTATACTACATTTACCATAATGACCATCACAAGGTACCACATACGACGAACGAAAATGCAGCTTACAAGGTGCGAGTAAGGTTTATTTTTAAACTGTTTTGTTGCATTAACGATATTTTAATTGAGTCGAACCTGACGTAGAGTAATGATTGGACGTAACATCGATTTATTTCGAGTTCTCGTTTCTGATTGGCGGTCGCGATAAGTTTGTACTATCAGTTAATGTAGTTATAATCGCATTTCAGGATTTATACGTTTTTGAGTGGAGTTTAAACTAAACGTCATTATGCAAAAAGCTGGGTAAGTAGTCAAAGATAAGATAATATATGTATGCGTAACACTTCGTCGTATTGAAGATATAACGCAATTTTATTACATAACATTGCATTCTTTTATATGTATTTTTTACAGATAACGGCCTATGTGTTCATCTGTTATATCATGGGGATCAGCAACGCATTGCAAACTAAAAAAGTTGAATTGTCTGTGAGAGTAAGTGATTATCGCTGCATATTGAAAAGATTAAAATATGTTTCCAATTAAATAAAGTTATTAAATACATTTTGAAACTATAACTTGGAAATTTATTAAACGCCTGATAAAAATCAATAACAATAATTTTAGTTACAGGTGCTATTTTCAAACTAAAGGCGTAAATTTTCTAAAGTGATATATGACCTAGTTATAAGTCAAAAGTAAATTTCGAGGACGGGTCTTTAAATTAAAGTAAGTTTTCGAGACAATTTTATAAATAACACATTTAAGTATTTTTAAAACGAGAACTGCCAGACCAAGTTGTCATTGTCAAGTGTCCAGGTCCATATCTGAAGCCCTTAATCCCAGGAGATTGCTCCAAACTCGACCCTAAATGAGCTTCCCTGACAAATCGCCATCCAGACCCGCCCTCTATCGGTGATCAGCACACTATCTTAATTTTTACTTCGGCTACCTTTGTAATGTAAGCTAACATTAGTAATCTTTTTGAAACCTATGTTCTTTTATAAAAAACAACAAAGTGTATAACGTTTATAGCTCAATTACGAATGTAATTCGTTATGGATATTTGTATCAAAAGATAAGGCTTAAAATACGGTATTGTCTTTGGCTATACGTACTTACAGACAAATAACGGTAAATAACTATTAATATCTATTTATATTCATAGGCACTACGTTCATTTCATAGAATAATATACTTTTGTATACGTAATAGAAATACTCTTTTCGTGTAATAAAATATAGCTTATTACGTCAAGATTCAGCCTTTAAGAAGTACTCAATCTCATGTCACACTTTACCCTAAGCATCTTTATCAAGGACGGTACCCATATTTAACACAAGTATGTGACATCGCGCCTGCAAATAATCTCAGTTAAATCGCAAACATCCGTCGTCAGGTGAGAGCTCGCGAAAATCTTAATTAACAGATAGGCACAACTCATTTATCTTGTCTATGTGATACGGGGAAGACACCCCCTTATAAACTCAGGTAGCGAAGTGATGATTGCTGATTATTAATTGATGGTTTCGTTGATTCATTGATGAATCAACTTCATTCACTGTTCGTTTGTTCTATTGTTTCATTTAATTAGTGATTGATGAATGTTACTTGATTATTTGCAATGCCAATGTCTGGATATTTATTTTTAGTTTTATACAATAATTTCAGTTACGAGGGATTGCAAGACTTCGAAATTTTATCTTTTACCATATACGCATAATCGTGATTTAATAACGTTGAATCAAATATAATTGTTTAAATTCCTCACAGATTTTTTGAATAATAAACTTGAATATGGTTAGTGCAAGAAGATTTAAGATATTTTATCAGATTCGCTTTATGATAAAAAGATGAAAAATTAATCGATGATTCGAATGAATAATTAATGAAACATGATAACAAAACTTAATAATTCATTTTGCAAGCATTTAATTGACACTGTATTTCATCTCGTGTTTTAATTTGTAACTTTATAATGTCAAGTCACTTTTTATCACTTAAGATATAGTAGTTAACACGCCATTATTTTGGCAATTATACATTATAGTAAATGCCTAGATCAATAATTATGAATAAACTTAAGCGTCAATTTTTATTTTTACGGTATTGATAAAGCGCGTTAAAGGATTACTTCTGAAAATCCATTTAAATTCTAATAAATGTCTGTTTACAGTATCGATTACCCGACGATTGACGAATGCTGAGATGAAATCGAAACCCATTTTCGAAAACTTAAAGCGATAAAAAATAAGAATAACATTTGGGAACATGAAAAATTACTAGCAAAACATTACGCTAAAAGTGACTTACATTGGGGCCGCTCTCCATAATTAAACATCAATACCGTTACAAAAAGTAAATAAACAGGGTATGTATAGGGGGTTTGGGAGGGGGGAGAGCGAGGTCTCGACTATGACTAATGTCCCACGATTCGTCAGTGTCACTCGGGACGGGGGGCGCCACTTTCGACCAGGGCCGGAGTACAGAATATCCTTTCGGAATAACATTTTCCCTATTCAGACTTATACAGATATGTATCTATATGTAAATTAAAGATTTTTTCATCCAGTCCCCGATGATCTGGTTAGAGATAACGAATTTTAGGCATGACATCAGATTGGTATGTGAGGCTAAATTAAAGTTATTTTGTGGAATGCAATCTGAATTCAGATACAAGCATTAGATATTTCATATATTTGAATCGCCTACATTGTTGTTGGCATCTTAACATACATAAAGATTTCACATACGAAAAAGAAATGGTAAAACACGATAGAATAAAAACTAAACATTCTTATTAATTTTCAAATAACTTTACAAGGTAATTGAACAGTTCTTATGATAAATTCATCGTAATATTAAGTTATATACAAAACAGAAAACATCTTAAAAATATATTACATTTTTCGAATCAACTTCGAATATTCGGATAATGCAATCTAATCCCACCCTCTCTTTGTTATTTCTAGGTCTTTTGAAATTAGTTGTAACGTTGAGGTCCGCGACACATCACCCCATCTCGAGGGTCTGGCCGTAATTGGAGATTAAAAACCCTATTATTGTAGCAAACTTATTCTCTTTACAAAAAAAGATTGCTTTTCTCTAGACCGCACTTTAAAATATTTTTATACGATTACATTACATAGGTCAACCATAAAACGATTAGAAATTAGTAAACGATTTGTACATAGTACAAATTATTACGATTACCTCAAAATGCAATCATTTAATCTGTGCATCGAATTTTACAAGAATTAATCCATGTCCTTTACAGATACATGTTAAGTAGGAGCTTAAAGTAATCCCATCGGATCACTATAAGCTTATTATTTGCTTAATTAGAAACTTTGATGACTTATACAAACAACGGAAGCTTATGCTTACATCTTAGCCGCGCCATTCATTAAAATTATGTGTATTGAATAAACATGCGCACAATGAGATAAATAATTAAATTAATTAGTAACGTAGCACAAATACGGCAAGTTTTAATTCAATACCCATTGAAAGGAAAGTTTGACTATCAAAAAAGAACCGAGCAGCATACTTTTTAAGTTTCATTTTTCATTGAGGAAATGTTTTCGGAAGCTCTCGAAATGAGATTCCACGGGAGCAAGCCTAAATGAACTCAGGGATCTAGAACTCACAGGCTAATGTTGCGTGACTTTATATTCATGGACGTTTTTGGAATCTGTTCGGGAAAACAAGTTGGATAATGTAACCAATTCACTAGCTAATAAGGTTGATTTTCACAAAAATCGGAGTCCTGACTTCACATCCCCGCTCTGCACCTCAGGCTCTTAGACAAATGACGTGACATTTGTCCAAATGATGGCGCGGGCGGCGGAGAGAATGAATTTAAATTATCATTCAGTGATACCAACATACTGCAACAATGCCCGAAATCGAATTCATATGGGAGCCTTGATAAGTTTTCCTGATTTTAAAACTATGCTTTAACTCACAATCTAACTGTAAAAATAATACTGTTTTATTTTTAAGTTAATTAAGTAGATACCTACATAGGAAAATGTTACTTAACAAATGATTGTGTAATAAGTAATGATGACTAGTGTATGAAAATTTTTGAGAAGTAGAAAATTATTATCTGCTTGTATGATCACATAATTACATACTTAGCAATTCTACTTCTTTAATGAAAAATCAAAGTCGATTACTATTCTAACTTAGAAAGGGATCCGTGTTTCGATAGCTAGATGTGTTTTTTGATTATTTATTAAATTGTTACGTATGAAATTAACGCTCGTCTTCATTCGATTACGGAAAACTGAATACTGAACTTCTTCCAATGTATTGTAGTCTTTAGTATTTATTTGACATTTGCTTTTCTCCGTTGAACATTAAAACAATACAAGTTCCGAAAAGGATACAAATAACGTTTTTATTTAACTTCAAAATTTATTTCCTACCAAAAGTTCATTGACAATAAATAAGAAATAAAAAACAAACACTTAAAAACTTATTTTTCCACTTCTCGTCTCTCTTATAAGAGCGCTTGTTTGATTCGTTCGTTCTTTGAATTCTTTTTAGAACGTCTTTTGGCGGGAAAGGAAATTGAGTAATGGCGCCGTCACAGATGGCATCATGGTAGATTGATAACGCGGAATGAAGAGCGAACCGTTTCTATTGTGTTACGATTCGGTTCATATTTTTATTATTTTGAATTAAAGTAGGTATATTTTTACTTATGGTAACATAGAATTTATTTTACACAAGTAATTTATTATCTTACTAAGTTTTGTTTCGTCCTGGAACCATAGAGTAGTTATAGATTTCATGTTTTAATAATACTTTTATAAATTTATCTAACCAATCAATTATTAGTTAATATAGTGACGTCAATTACGAAGTATTTCGCACTAACCAGATAACCTACTTAATATTTTATCTGGCAGTGAAACAACGAACACTCAACACGATTTAACAAATGAGCATAGACACAGAGAAACACGTTTCCCAACTCTGGCTGTAACAGAAAACAATCCAGTGTGGTGCCTAAGAAAAAAACAATAGGGTCGTGATGAAGACGTAGCCATTGTGAGCAACGAGCGAGCCATATTTCACGGCTTTGTATGCCTTCAGAGCCCGATTAATTCTAGATATCTCCATTCGCCTTTGCCAGTGCACCTTAACCTTTTAAGGATTCTCTTAATATACACGTTATACAATGTTTTTAACTTACTGAAAGAACTAGTAAGTTAAATATTTTCAGTAGGTACTAATAATATTTTAATCACCTGAGTTATTGGCGCATATATGTTTTAATGTTAATAATGTAATAATATGATTAGTTAATTTTTCATAATAGTTGTGCAAGAAAATTGTAAAAGGTTAGATTTTTTCCCATTTTTTTTTTGTAATACAATCAGTTTTAACGATAGAAATCGGTTAATAAGTTTTTGTGCAGTATGGAATTTCTTCTTTGATTTTCTTTGGGAATCGCTGACCTATACGGAATAGTGTGATGAAACTTTTTTTTATTCACAATGTTAACAGCATGTATGTGTGGGCAGGGACAAGTGAAATATTCATTACAATGGAGGTTCGATTTCATGAACATTGGCCGAGTTTAAGTTAGTACGTACTTCAACGAAAAAACTTTTTCCTACTTTACTGCATTTCTATCACTCACATTAAAAAAACGACAAATAATGAACTTTATTGAATTGATATAAAGGACAACAAAACAGGTATGACAACTTTTAATAAAAACAAAAACGTTCTAAGACAGTAAGAAGGTAAACGTAATTACTTTAAGATTAATTAAATTAAATAAAATAAGAATTTAAGCAACTATATTCATTCAATAGCTAAGAACTTGAATGCAGTAAAAGCTGACAAAATTTAGAATACTCTGCGAAGTAGTTGCTTAAGACATAACTTAAACTCAAGCAATTACTTTAACTTAACTATAGATACAAGTGCAACATAGACTACAGGATTCCTTCTTAAAGTTACGTTATCTGTTTATCAAAAAGAATCCCAAAACGAATCAATTTCCATACTCACCTACTTAGAGAACAGGCGACATTATGCAAATAGGGTAAATTGAATTACCGGAGTTAAATGTCGTATAAGATAAAAACGACAGAGCAATCTACAAGCCAATGAGGGGACGTTATATTACCATATTCAGACCCTATTGAATATTTATACTAGATGCAGGATGCCCTAATACTTAGTGTCGGCTCCTCGCTCAGCCTTGTAACGCTAATGAACTCTATTTTTTCATGGTATGTCAAAATAAGGACAATATCTCTAACGTGTTTTCATCCAATTAGGAAAGGTTTACTGATAACAAAGATTAGATAAGAATAGTTCTTATGGTAATAGTAACCATTCTCTTTTATACAGCTCTGAAGTAAATAAACAAGTTTGTATCTATTTTAATAGTATGTTTGCTTCTTATTAATGTACTCATTTATAAATATTATATATTTGTCTTTTTCATGTCTAATTATGAGTTTAACTATATTTTTATCAATTCCAATAGAGTATAACGCAAATAAATATATTCTTATTTTAAGTTTAAGTACCAGTAGTATGTTTAAATATAGAATCTAGGTATGAACGGAATATGGTCATAACCGAAGTAACTGTAAAACTGATAGTTCGGTCCAAGACGAAATATCGCGAGCTATATCCGTACAATATACTTCTGTGATATGAGAACCAGTACCACAGGAATTTCCTACATTTTGTTACTTTAAATAATTCAATAGGTAACCCAAGTGTACGAATGTATTAATTAACAACAAACAAACATCTATACAACGAAACCAACGTAGCTTATGAATAAATAAACAAGTGCTTATATAATGTTCAGTCGGGATTAAAATTCAAATATTCTGACAAGTCAATCTAACCAAGCGTCCCCGGTCGCCCCCCGCGGCACCGCTGGGTATGCAGGGGATTGTTTCACACTTGACCAGTATAAATTATTCCATACGTTGAAATAAATTTAAGCTACTATGATAAATAAAATTATTATTACAATGACAGGGTAATTTGAAAATTGTTATATTTAATTGTTTATAGATTATTATTATTTTTTACTGAATATAATATTCAATATAATTATAGTAAGTAGTATGTATAAGTAACGTTGATACTCATGAGTGTTATGTAGATTATAAAATATATATAAATAAATATATTTTAAGGTAACTTTAATGCAAGGAGGAGAAAATACTTTTATCTCAAACATAAGTATTTGGTTACTTTGTGCTTATATCAACATGGTCAAGTAGTTTTGATATTATCCAATTATGCAGAGCTATTAAAAATGTACTTATTATGTATGAGATGTATTTATAAAGATCTATTTATAATCTATTTTCTTATAAAAATAGTGCCGAAGTAAGCCAAAATGAAAACTTTGTATGGTTTTCATAATTTTTTATCATCGTTAATTTAGTCTTAATAAAATTATGTTAAATCGTTTTATCATCAACAAAAAGTTAAAAGCTTACCAGTTTTTTTGCTGTCGCTTAGCCGGCAACAGTTAATCAAAGAAAAAGTAATTAAGGCCGGTCTCTGTATTATCAGAAATTAAAACGTCAAAATCAAACACAAAAGACGCCATATTTGGTCGGTAGGCACAGAGTGGAACACGCACCGCTAACAGAAAATAAGGGACACACAGAAAGACAGGAAGGGCCCGTGCGAGCGAGAAGGAAATCAAACACGGTAACAAACGAAAGGGAAGGGGATAGTGACGCGATGATTGAACGCGCCACAAGAAAAATGATCACCCGTCAAGCGGCGACTGAGAGAAACTACCCCTAGCGTGTGAGATAAGGCGCGCGATAGATTTTATGTTTAGGGCAGACAGGGACGGAAAGTGCCAAAATAGGGGTGACGTACGGTGATGGATTATGCTTTTCTCTCTAAAGAAGGGAGGGGCTCACAGGTCGTTATGGAAAAAGCTGAGGGAAGTGGGGACCGACATGTGTCGGAGACGCAGACCAAACCAATGGAGCCCTTTAATTGATTTCTGCATGACTTGACAATAAATTAAGCTCTACGCAAATAATGTTACGATTAAATGATCAAAAAGGATTAACTATGTTAGTATATTCACTATTACAAAGAGGTATTTTAATTACACTTAAGAACACATTTGTGTCTAATCAAGTTATCTTTTTTACTATTAACTATAACTAGTTTTTGACTATTCCTTAATTCAATAAAATTACAAGTACTCAATGGTTCCATAGTTTTATTTAATAAAATAAATTTAATATTGTTATGACTTTAATTATTTTATGCATAATTAAAACATGTTAATCAATTAAATTATATTATTTACAAACGACTATTAAGCTTTAATTTACGTAGTGGCATCCAAAATAAAATAAGAATTAATTGTATCACCCTATTGACGTTTAAGCCACTCCTTCAGATAATGAGCCGGTCTCACAATCATGTAGCTCAACCTTCGCTAGCCGGCCAGTCGGACCCCGAGCAAAAATGTTCAAGGGGCAGCTAAAATGGCACTCGTACAATCCCATTGTCCATTTTGAAGAGCGCTTATTGTTTTACGCTTTTGTTGCATGAAAATTTAAATCGTTAATTATTCATAGGATTGTTTTGCTTGACAATATTTTCACAATAGGTCGAGGGTTTGCAAGGGAGGTAATCGGTTTGATTAATAAATTGTCAAGTTGAATCCAGCGCTAGAATATAAATTGTTACCGCAAATATTTCATTCCATTATTACGGAGCGAACCCGTTCATTGTTTTACGAAATGTCATATCTCTTCCTGTCACCTGATTGTTTTGGCTTAAAAGCTTTAGTGAAAGCTGTAAAATATTTTTATATAAAATAATTATATTGCATATGCCTATCATTGCTTGTATTAAACAGCTGTAGATGAATCTATTGTAAATCAGTAGATCTAAATAAATGTGATGAAGCTATTCAAAAGTATCTATCAACAAAATAATAAATAACGTTTTTTTTATTATAAAAGAAATTAAATTTGTTATTATTCCAATTTCAAGTGCAAAATGTTGAAAAAATAATTGCAAATCTATGTTGATGATCGAATGTAGAGCGTATAAATTAATAACAATTAATCAAAGTATTGCATTATAGTTTAATCTATGGATATTAATTATTCTCTTTCAATAAAATCGTACGATAAAACAATTTGTCGACTGACAAGAGCGTAACAAATGAAATAAAAAGATTTAGTATTTATTCTCATAAATGGTAGCTGCTTGAAGTTTGTTTTATGACTAATTTAATTAAGACAAGAAGATGTAAAAACTTCAAAATAGCGATTACTTTTATTACTGCCCATTAAATTAATCATCGGCAAAATTAATTTTTCATTTGGACAAATCGCCGAGTGGTTGGTACAAATGTCTTTCCGACTTGATTGATATCTTGCTCTGAATAAAATATGGCGTAAGCACAAGCGGGTAGCGATGAGACACAGCGTTTAACTCATTTCTTGTAATTAGACTCGAGTTTATCGATGGCACAACCTTTGTACCGTTGATTTAAAATTAGTTTTTTTACTTACATTATATCAAAAATATTTTTTTTGTTCCAAGTTTTGTGTTATATGCCTCATGAGTTATTGTTTTTAAGCTATTTTTATATAAATAACCATTTGCTTGTAAATCAGCATTATCATCGCCCACGGATATTGATTTCAGTCCATTAATGACCCATTATAGTATGAGGTTCTCTTCATATTTAAAAAGACCTTAATCAAACTACATCACGCTGTTTTGGAGTTGTTATTAGTTAAACCAAATGTCGGATTATTTTTGACAGCCAAAGACCTACGTGGTTTAACGACTTTTACGTGCCCTCCAAAAGACGGAAATGTTCTAGAAACTTTTGTCATTAGAGGTCACTCATTCTACTATTCACCGTAGGGTCGACACAAATCGCCGTCCTGTGAATGCTTCATAGACATCAATAACATCAGACACTTAACTGAGCAAAAACCTCCTATATTATTATTATACTACTGGCCCTCCAACATTGCTGCCGATACGATTAAAAAAAGTTCACGGTTATTTATAGGCAGGTAAAGATTCTTACCACTAATTAGTTAATTTAACAGTCTATTATATAAAAAATCCCGTTAAGCTTGAGACCGAAAGAAATAGATTTTATGGAAACGTTGTAAAATAACCAAAAAAACCTTATGACCTTGATTCAAGTCGCTCAACGCCGAAACTATGGCCATACATTTATTATTTTCATAGCATCAGACGCATAGGAATTACCATCTGGCGTATCTCATATCGCAACATGTGGTGTAAATTAAATAAGATAGAATAAGGAGGTTTATCCAACGGTTCTATTGTGTTTGAATTTCTTAATAGTTCTTTCTGGTAGTTAATACAGTTTGAACTGTATTGTTTGTTAAGGTTTGATATTTAATGTGTTACTCAGCGACCAATTACTTTCGAATTTCATATTAAAAATGGGTATTATTGTATTTGGCCTGATATATAATCTATGAAAAATGATATAATATTATGTTTATGACGTTTACATTCCTTCTTTTGTAGATAACATTGGAAAGACGAATGAGACAATACAAATACCCACAACATAAGCTACATTTTTGAATGTAGCTAGTAATAACCTAGTTGATGATGGAGGAGTCCTCAACTGCTGTAACTCCCGCATAACACCTCAGGGAGGAGGGGGTTACTGAAAAACAGCGCTGTGCGGGGCCTTGGTTCCGTGGCAGCAATAGCTGAGTCAATCCCTATTGCC
>DWPA01003502.1:0-13983 GCA_018251375.1 Calpodes ethlius
CAAAATAAAATAAGTATTGCAATTTCTCATTATGAAAATGCCAATAATTTTGTAAAAAGATTTCTGCTACAAAAATATAATTTATTCCATTATTTAATGTTTTATGTTAGAATGAATCTTGTAAAAGGTATTCCTTAAACATAAGCATTGGAAGAAGTTAAAAGTTATCTCTTAATTGTTAATAAGTTTTTAAATTAATTTATGTTTGCTACAATGCCTTAAACTTATAACTGTATATTTATCCAATCATACAGTGCTACAATTGTGGTTGATATGGCTATACAAAACTCCATTGCAGATGCAATCCTAGATGCTACAAATATTGTGATGTTCGTATTGGTTAATGCTGTAATATTGATACAACTAATGCTTTCTGCTGCTCATGTTCTGAATGTCACTATACTATAAGTCAATACTGTCCAGAATTTGAATGATAGAAAAGGATCAAGCAATATAGGCTAGAGTTGTACCCCATATATGCAGCTTCCCATCTTTACCTACCCATTTAAATCATATGTTGATGTACTTTAATTCAAACCTAAAGCTTTTACTCCATTTCATCAAGCAAACAATATCAATAGATCATACTGGAAGACAGTGTTTTTAAAACCCCATACTGCTGTTAAACTAGTAGTAGAACATGACATAAAAGCTCAACACCCTTACTAACCACTACACTTCTTTAACTGCACCTAATGGTTCTGCTATTATTTCCAAATCTGATCATATTTTGATTAAAATATAATCAGTAAATTAATTAGTATGTGTATGTGTAAAGTGCATTGTTATACCTTATTTATAGACATAAACCTTTTGTTGCAACACTTTCAGCTATATGGTTAAAACCTAGACATTCTTTCAGTATACCAGGATATTCATGTCTCTGAAAATACAGTTGTAATAGGTATGGTGGTATAGCCACACTCATTCAAAATTCTTATTCTTTTTTACCATAATCTTGTCTTCACTTAGTAATAATGTGCAAATGCCATTGGTGCATGAACATAAAATTCCTGTATATATTCCTAACCCCACAAATTCAAGTTTGTCATAGTTTCATCTTGTAGTAAGTAATATAGCAAATACAAATTAAATAGTGCCGATTGGAACCTATTCAAATGTAAAATTGAAAAAAGAATGTTCGAATTGCCTTTTATTTGCTCAATCTAAGAGCTTGTGCGGAGGTCTTGGCAACTATAATATTAAATGCAGTTGATGAATCATTTATCATTAAGAAGTCTAGATCTGACATTATTCCTTCACCACCCTGGTGAGATGAAGAATGCATTAAGGCAGTTAGAAAAAGAAAAAAGCCTAACGAAGATTATAGGATTTCATTGACACCTAAACCTAGACTGTTGACACTTACTCTTAGGTATTGCTAGAGTGAAAACAAATATTAATTATTAATTAATCAAAGAAAAAGGAAAATTAGCAAACATTTTATGCTTCATTTTGTGCAACCGTAAGTTCCTCAGATCTCTTATATCAGCTTTAAATCCATCAAAAGTAAGTAAAATACTTCCATCAGTTATTAAATTTGCTGATAAATTACTGCCACCTTCAATTGCTGAAGACATTGCAGTACCACTTAAATATCAAACATACAATCTTAATAATCAAGAATTAATATTATATAATATTAACCCATTTTCTTTTACGATGGTATACCATGTTCTTGCTTATCAAATTATCAGTCTTCACCTTTTACTTTACTAATGATTAGTGGATATAACAAATCATTATTTCCATTTTAAAAAAATATAAGCCGCCATCGAATGCATCGTCCTCTCGTTCTTTCAACAACAATATTTAAGATTGCTGAAAATTTAGTAAAAAATATTGTTAAATTTTTTTTTTGTACTAAACAATCAAAATGGTTTTAAGAGATGTATTTAAAGTATTATGGATAACTTATTTATGTTAATTAACAATATCAGATAAGCCTTTTCGAAAAAATAAAAGTGTAATAGTTTTCTTATAAATTGTCTTGTCTTTTCTTATGTAATGATGTTTTAATTTCAATTTTGAGACGAATGCTCATTACATTATAAATATTTCTTTGTTTATTATTCACTTCATTATAAACATTTTAACTGAAAGAGCAATACATTTCGAATTTAATTACACCTGGACTTGTATGGAAAGGATTACCACAGGGATCGGTTTTTAGTCCTATTTTTTATTATATTCACACCTATGACATCGTACACTCACTAGATTCGGCGACAAGACTTTTCGAATATGCTGACTATTTGTTACTTTACGTTATCCTATTCCTTAATTATTTTAATTACTTTTCACAATTGACGAACAGGGTGGTATTTAACCATTTTACAACGATCTTGAAATATCAATACGTAAATGCAGCGTTATTTTATTTTCAAGGATGCATAATACTCGTCCTGTAAAAAATAAATATTATCCTTGTTAAGATGAAGTAAGGTGGGGCATGGTGAGGACTCAATCTTTTACGATGAAACTTCTTTATAACCCTTTATTAAAGGGTTATTATAATAGTATAATAGTTGATTCTTTTCTCTTAGAGGATTAAATAAAATGTAATACCTGTTCTGTAATATATAAATAGACAACAATGTTAACGGACACTGTGGCGTAGGGTCTCTATTTAGTCTGTGATCTGTGATAGTATGTGACATCTATAATATCTGTAATCTGTGTCCTTAATTTGTAGTATTATCTTTACTTCATCTGTGGAATACAGTAATTTTTACATGCTGTGTCGGTCGTGTGATTGATATTCAGCAATTTTTCTATCCTCGTATATATTCTTAAAGATTACTAAATACTTTGAGAAATGGCTGCAATTAGTTTGTTAAATCCCAAGGCTGAGTTTGCTAGAGCCGCACAAGCTCTAGCAGTTAATATTTCTGCAGCCAAAGGTATTCAAGATGTAATGAGAACTAACCTCGGTCCCAAAGGCACAATGAAAATGTAAGTATTCTTAATAAGTATCCCATACTAAGGATACAATTTAAATAAAAAGAGGATTTTTTTAGTGGGAAATCCAAGGCTATAGGACTGTTACACTTAATATGTGCGTAAATTCATTGCCAAGAGCATTTCTTAAATCAGGTGTGATTCCACCCCACTCGTTAGTCACGCGGAAACAAGTACCGGTAACAAAATGAAACGTACATACCTTTATTGGATTTCTATATAACTTTTGAGATGTAGGATCTTAATCAAATCCATAAGATGTTTAGCCTTTTTTTTTTATTTGGGACCTTTAGTCAATGAAGTCATCATAGTAGTTATATTGCGATGCTTTTTGGTAACGAATAAGTATTATTTTCTTTCTATTATTACCCAGTTTAAAAACACAGTTTGAACAGAAAAATAATAATTTGGAAAAAATTAGTATACGATCGCAGAAGTAGCAAGGACGAAGATGATGAGTGTTCAATGCTAAATACAGCGGTACCAGATACAACTCTTGGTAATGCACTGTATTTAGGGAAATTACAAAAAAAAAATAGATTCTTGTTACAAAATATACTGCTAAAATCAATCCAATCAGTTCACCATTCAAAGTTGTTTCTGGTGTTGAATATGTAGTTTAGTTTCATCTTAATACTGAGATAAGGGTACAATTTTAACCTATTTTCTCAAAAATGGTTTATTATTAGAATTACGAATATTACTATCGTAAGCTACTATTATAATTATTAGTATTGATTACAACTCTGAGTCAGAAGAGTTAAAAATTACAATTTATCTTATTTCAAAGTTTTTAAAGAGCCACAGTTTTTATTCTTACCAACAAAAAATATAATTTGAATAAATAAAGTTTTTAATATGAAACTAATTTAATAATTCATAAGTTAAATGTACATTTATTCATAAATATAGTTTTTCACAATAGATTAGATTATATATGGTATTATTAGATTATTACATACTATTTACATAAAAAAATAAAACAATTTACTTGCAACACTACCTCATTAATCTAAAGAGCCACAGCTTTACATCCAAATAGCCACAGGTTGCCTATTCCTGGTCTAATTTAATAGTGAATTGTGAGGTGGTATATAAAATAGGGGTTGTAACTAATTTGACTGTTGGGTCAACTAGAGGATGAGAATGAGGATGACCTGAATTAGTAAAGTTATTTATAAGTTACATGAAACAATGACTACATACAAATATTAAATCATTGTTACTCTTCTGTAAAATTTATCTTGTGTGTAATCCTGTATGTATGTAAATATTTCCCTTCATAATGAAACAAAAAATGTTGCAATACAAAATTAGGAACCTCATTTATTGAATGTAAAAGCAACAAATAAAAGTAAGTTTATGTATAAATAAAACTGTCTAAGTTAATTTCTAAATAAGTATCTTATTCTTATATTTGTTTCCAAAGGTTGGTGTCTGGGGCTGGAGATATAAAGATTACAAAGGATGGTAATGTATTGTTGCATGAGATGCAGATCCAACACCCTACTGCTTCCCTCATTGCACGTGCCTCCACTGCCCAGGATGACTCCACCGGCGACGGTACCACCTCAACTGTCCTGCTCATAGGAGAATTGCTGAAGCAAGCTGATATTTACATAAGTGAAGGTATTGTTTGTGTGATTCACTCATGTGTTCACAGATAAAACTTTGTTGTAATACATAATGTTTATATTTGTTAATTAACTTTGCTTATAATAATTCTCCTGTTCATGTGGGTAGTAAGGCTTGTTAAAGTATATACATTATTAAATTTACCACCCCAGATTTGTCACCTCTTGCCATCAGATAATGTTGTGGTCAAGCAATGTTAAGCATGTAAGCCTATAATTTATAAAAATTTTATATATATATAATTAATGTTGTAACACTAGGTGACATTGTAATTAAACAATATTAGTCATATTACATAAAAAATATTGAGTGTGTAGTCTTATGATCATATTCATATTTAATGTATGAACAGAGGTCTGATGGGTTTTAGTAAATTTTAAAGAGGAGCATTATATTTTCTTAGCAACTATATGCGCATTGCATGCATTGATACCTTTGTATGTACAATGTAAATTAGTTTATCCATTGAATATATTAATTAATAATTAATTAATATTGCAATTTTGTTGTTTTTATATAATATCAAAGGTTTTCTCTTTATGTTTAAACTTAATTCTTTTTCTTTTCATAATTTCCTTCAAAGCCCAATATGTCTTTCATCCCATGGCGACTCTTTTGGTCACTTCTTTCAACATTTGGTCACTGGGCGCTATTATTCGTTCTAGATATGTATATTGCTCTACATATTCTAATTTTTGTCCATTGATGATTATGTCAACTAATGAGTTTGTGATAATTTCGGTCTTGATTGAGATAACATCCAAACCAGCTTCTCTGCTTCTGTCTGCTAGGGTCCATACCATTGTTTCTAGCACTTTTGGGTCCCCTTCATGGGCGAATCTAAGGTGATTTAGACGCGATCCGTTTATCTTTAGGCCTACTTCATCCCAGTTTAATTTTCTAAATATCTGGTCCAGAACCACTGAAAATAGTTTAGGTGAGAGTGGATCACCCTGCCTCACTCCTCTGTTAATTGCAAAGGGTTGACCTAGAGTTTCCAGCTTGATACTTTGCTTGACTCTGTTTTTTTTATATTTGTTCTTAATGGTGTTAGTATATGCATTTTCTACTACTTGTTCATTGATACTTTGCCATATGGCTTCTTGATTGAGGCAGTTGAAAGCTTTTGGGTAGTCTATGAAATTCAGGTACATGAGTGTGTTGTACTTATTGTATTTTTGTATAAGCTGTTTAATTGTATGGATGAGATTAATAGTGTTGTAATTCTTTCTAAAATTTGCTTGTTCCACTGGTTGGCTTTCTTCTAGTTTCTTCGTAATTCTCTCTAGAATAACTTTCGCAAATATTATATATAAATTTGAAATAAGAGTTAAAGTTTATTCAAAATCTATTTAAAAATATTTTTTACTTCCAATTTTGGTGTTAACAAATTTTGGAAGCAAGTTGTATCAGTTAAGTATCATTACTAAAATGTAATATAATGTGTTTTCCCATAAAAATTGCTAGTTCCTTACAAAATGTATATGTAACTATATTTACAGGACTACATCCAAGAATCATTACTGAGGGATTTGACGTGGCTCGGTTGAAAGCTTTGGAAGTGCTTGAATCACTTAAAATTCCCATTGAAATTAAGAGAGAAAACTTGCTAGATGTTGCTAGAACATCATTAAAAACTAAGGTAAATTTGTTCATTTACAAACAATATTTATTTGTACTTCTAACAGCCATGTAAAATATATATCAAATTATCATTTTTATACAATACAAAATGAAAGGATCCTCCAAAAAATCCTTATTTGGAAGAGCATTACTCTTGACTTACGTAGCACTTTGGATCTTAACTTTCTCTTCACTTTGCCAAGTCTATTTTATGATTACTGATTGTATCTGTACAGACAATTGCTAATTACTTATTATGTATTTATCAATTGTTTTGTAATGTTTTGTTTTTAAAATTTTAAAGATATTTTTTTTAGGTTTATAAATAAGAAATTAGTTCAATTGAATTCAGTGCAATAGCTTAAAAAAACTTACAAAATAAATTTTTTGTTCATGACTTAGGTACACAGCAGCTTAGCTGATGTCTTGACCGAAGCTTGTGTGGATGCTGTACTTGCAATTCGCACTCCTGATAAACCAGTTGACCTGCATATGGTGGAGCTAATGGAGATGCAGCATAAAACTGCCACTGAAACAACACTTGTAAGAGGTATGTATCAACAATAGA
The DNA here is from genome assembly GCA_018251375.1 of Calpodes ethlius. Classification (NCBI taxonomy): domain Eukaryota; kingdom Metazoa; phylum Arthropoda; class Insecta; order Lepidoptera; family Hesperiidae; genus Calpodes; species Calpodes ethlius. The sequence continues at coordinate 6,788 of DWPA01003502.1, forward strand.
CAATATAAAGTCAAGACTTAGAATAGAGAATATTCAAAATGTGACTGAATATGTTGCATCACCTGTGAATACATCATCTACTCCATTGCATCAAGATATTGTTTTTAGTTCTAATGTATAAATTCAAAGTTATATTTTGTCTTGCCTTATGATGACCATTTGAGAACTAAGGTCCTCCACTCACTCATAAGTCAAAACAAACTCTTCATGATCTTCCTATTCTTCAATAAACAAGGCAAGAGAAGCCTTTCCTTTAGTGCATCAGAAACATGACAAAGGGATGAAATGGCAGATTTATATTACTATTCATTCTCTACCACTGCGATCGCAACTCATAGGTCAGTTTTAGAAGGGTGATAACTAAGTAAATGGGTAAAATACAATACCATCTTGTAAATACTGTCAGATTTCCAGATTTCATTAAACTAAGGCATTATATGTAAAGAAGGGATCTCTTAGCTTATGTATGGCTTGGACTTGAAGAGAATTTTATTTATAGTAAAATATTAATCCATTCATTTATTTTACTTTCAGGTCTTGTCATGGATCATGGTGGTCGCCATCCTGATATGCCTAAGCGAGTAGAGAATGCATACATTCTCACATGCAATGTTTCTCTTGAGTATGAGAAGACTGAAGTTAACTCGGGCTTCTTCTACAAGTCTGCTGAGGATAGAGAGAAGCTTGTTGCTGCAGAAAGGGAATTTATTGACCAGAGAGTAAAAAAGGTAAAACATTATGTATCAGATTTTATTGGTCCATACTCATATAGACATAATCCCATTTCTTGTAAAACATTTGCTTTGATTATTTTTTATCATTAATTTTTGTTTTCAGATTATTGCCCTGAAGAAAAAGATATGTAATGGCACTGACAAAAACTTTGTTGTCATCAACCAGAAAGGCATTGACCCTCTATCTCTAGATGCTTTTGCTAAGGAGGGTATTTTGGCCCTAAGACGGGCTAAGAGACGTAATATGGAAAGATTATCCCTGGCATGTGGAGGCATGGCTATGAATTCTGTTGATGACCTCACTATTGAGTCACTTGGATATGCTGGAGTTGTTTATGAACATATCCTCGGAGAAGACAAATACACATTCGTAGAAGAATGTAAAAATCCTTTATCTGTTACAATACTGATCAAGGGTCCTAACAAACATACATTGACTCAAATCAAAGATGCTGTGAGAGATGGTCTCCGAGCAATCAACAATGCTATTGAAGACAAATGTGTGGTGCCCGGTGCTGGAGCATTTGAAATAAAAGCTAACATGGAGTTGTTGAAATACAAGGACACTGTCAAGGGAAAAGCTCGATTGGGAATTCAGGCTTATGCTGAAGCTCTTTTGGTTGTTCCAAAAACTCTGGCTATCAATTCTGGATATGACGCTCAAGATACTATTGTGAAGTTACAAGAAGAAGCTAGACTGAGCCCAGATCCTATCGGTTTAGATTTGAGCACAGGGGAAGCTCTGAAACCAACAGACCTGGGGATATTAGATAACTATATTGTGAAGAAACAAATCTTGAATTCTTGTTCAGTAATTGCTAGCAACCTCCTTCTAGTTGATGAGATTATGAGAGCTGGTTTGAGCAGTCTCAAGGGATAGTAATACCACATTACAGAATATTATTTTAGTAATATTCAACCTAACAACCTACTTCACTGTGGGGTATCTTTCTAGTTTCTTAGTCACAAGTTGACATTATTCTATATTTACACTCTTTGTTTTCTCTTATCATAGTCTTGCTAGTACATACTTTTAAGTTTTTTTATTGTACAACTGAATTAATCTTATTATTTTTGTGTTCAAAGAAGGAGTTATTTTCGTATTCTATCACATATTTGCGCACCAATGCATTGCATGGATCTCCTGATAACTAAGGGAGGAATGCTAATAACATTTTTACATTAACAATGTTGAAAGTTTTAATAAAGTGCTTGCTACTAAATTGTGTTTTATTTGTATTAAAATAACAAATATAATTTGACGCGCCGCAATGAAAGGTAATTTTTTTCAAACATTTATTTGGACATTAATTTCTTAAAATTTAACAGATAAGTTATATATTTTTCCATACCATTTAATTACATAAACTGTTTGCCTTCTTACTATAACATATATTAGAATATTTAATTCTATGACAGTACAAGTAATGAGAAGCTATATAAAATTCAATAAAATCATGATGCCTACTGGTTGAATATCATGTCCTTTTTAAAGCCACAATTTGATAACATAACTTTTAATGACATTAAAACGTGATAATAGTATTTCATAACTAACTGTTGTCAATTTCAAGGATTCTATTGAAAGGGTTGAAATCCTGGAAGTACGTACAAGTTAAACATTTTATATAACAAAACTTCAATTCAATGTAAAATTGGCCTTTCAGAATGGACTGACGAGACAAATTCTGAAGTGGAATAAACAAGTTTATCAAAGCTAAAACTTAGCGAACTCATCAGCGATCGACGTGATCTTGGTAAAATATTTTCTACGCAATTTTCTTTCCACCACATGAAACAGATTAATTGTTGCAGTGTTTTAAGATAATGTCCTCTTGTATTGCTTCTCATTGACCGCACTTTAAAGAATAATGATCAAAAAAACTAATAAAACAGCTCTCTAGCACTAACTTAAAAAGTTCTGTATTTTTATTTGATAGGACATACATACACTAGACACTATTAAGGACAATAGAAGTTTAACAAACATTTATTGCAGTGCAATTGAATAATATATTTACCTAATGTAAGGTAATTTTTAATAAGCTTTGCTAGTTACAGACAAATATAAAAAAATATATAACATTAAAAACAAAGGAATGAGCTAATCATAACTAAAAAATATGGAAATAATAACAATACAACCACATTAAATACATGTCAATGCATTAAATACAATTTTCTCCACCCTAATGACTAGCACTACAAACACCTATTACATTTAAAATTAGCATACAAAGCATACAGAAAATGCGACTGGAATTAACATGATTAAACATAACATGTGCCTTTTAGACACCGTTTGAATGAATGTAACATTTAAATAATTGGGCTGTTCCAATTATTACAAAATAAATACAAATTCCTTAAAAATAAACATTTCAAGGTATGCTGTGTATTTGTACATTTTTATGTAATTCACCTTGATTTAATTAGCCTATTTCTTACCATTGACTAGAATAAATATGATGGAAATGAAATTATAAAGTCAAACATGATATTAATACTATGATTTCTTTTGTTGTACTGAAATATATAATTATGATTAAACTGAATGGACAATTATTCAGTACAATAACTTTGTTTCAAAATTTCTATTAGGAGGCACTAGAATAATGATTTACAATACACAAACATTTCATTAGCAGTATCATCTGATTGTCTTTCAGGGTGAGGGATCAAATGTAAATCCACAAATGAGTTATGGTGTAATTTGTAAACATATTACTTATACTCAGGATCATATTGTAAAAAACTTTTTTATGGAAAATTATAAACATTTCCTTAAGAAAATTGGTGAAAGTTTTTTTGGAATGTTTTGGAATTTTATTTGGAGCTTATCTTTCGGAACTCTGTTAAATTAATAACAACAGCAATTAATAATCAAAAATTGTTTCCAAAGTTCCATGCGGGCGGAATCACAGATATTGTTAGTTATTAAGAAGGATTTGTTTTTCAGTACAGAGTTAAGATTTTTCAGTACAGACTACACACACATTGTCTGAGATGGATATATAATGCAACAAGGAAAAAAACATTGAGGAATGAGTACATAAAAAATATGAATTCAAAGCAATCCACTAGCTAAATTCCTGTGGGCCCATGCCAAACAGTAGGGATGCTAAAAAAAGAAAAGAAAAAAAGAGTATTAAATTTGAACCTGCTAAAGATAAGAATCCTACATTGAATCCTCATCAAGAGTGGACATTAATGTAATTTGAATATTTGTTCTTGTTTCATGAGTGTTTGTGTTCCATTTTGCTATTTGCAACACAGGGTCTATCTAAAGGATAATCTAGTATGGGAGTATTAGCTAGTATTTAAATAAAAACTTTATATCCGAAACAGAAATGGAAGAAGATCAAGGATTAAGGCAATCTGTTACTGCTATATAAACGGAAATTAACAGTCTTTGGTATAAACTTTATAGTGAGTAATGTAATGCATTTGATAGATGAAGGATAAAGATCAACATCAAAAACTTATCTTCACTTATTAAACTATGAGATAGTACAGGAACAGTTATCTTAATAGACATAGAACAACACCATTAATGACTTCCTTCAGTTTTGTTTGGCAGCAATTGCAGCTCGTTCATTTATATCAATGGTAGCGAGGTTGAGGGACGCCACAATGCCATGTATGACTGAGATTCCAGCCTTCACAACAGCCACGGGCATGGAGACGAGCATGATGAGTTTGAATAGGCCCATACCCATTACTGAAAATAATAAGAGCATTATACAACTGAGTAACAATACAAATTTTAACATAAATTATTTATACACTTTTTACAACAATTATCAATTGCCTATACCAACTATTATTTGAAAGACTTTATTGACAAATTAAAATTTCGATGGATAATAATTAGTACTATATTTTTTGACTAATATTGTGCATCAAAAAGCAAATTGATTCCCAGCTATCCTTGTCAAAAATGACTGGTGGGAGTTGTTGGTTTATTTCTTTGTAAACTTATCAAGTACTTAAGAGATTGCTCTATGGATATGTAATCAGGCACAATAAATGGCTAGTGAAACTGTTTTTTACCTAGAGGTCCAGTGTAGAAGTGCATCACATACAGAGCAGCATAAAATGCCTCATTTCCAGCACACATAAAGAACAATACGGTTTTGTTAGTATAATACACATGCATTATGGGGTTCTCAGACATGTCAATGAATTTATGGGATGTCTTCCCTTGAAGGGTGCAAGTGTGTAAGTAGAGCCAATGACATGTGATGTCTATGGCCATGGACACCTGCAACCAAAATGTGTACTGAGGATAGAATGTAGCCAGTGACATCATAAGACCCGCGGTGCCTGCTCGGTCCGTCAATTGATCCAACATAGCTCCAAATTTAGTACCTGAATAAACAGAAAATATTAAGATAAATCCTACAAAATAACAATCGAACTTTATTTCATAACAGTATATTTGGCATTGAGTTGGCATGTACACAGTACCCTTAATGAGATTATGTGATGACATATAACTTCACTTACTTTGATTAAAATATCTTGCAGCATGGCCGTCTACAGCATCCAAAAGAGCAGATACTATATAACAGGTACATGACAATATACAATGAGTCTGCATATAGTAAAATGCAATTATGGCCAGTATGATGCGTGCGAATCCTGAAAATCCGAATTAAGTATTGTATTAAACTATAAACTTATATTTATATACAAAATGATATAGCAATTCACGTAAATTTTAGTTGACTTACCAATGATATTAGGGACAAAAAGAAAAATATTCTCTTTCTTCTCCGCCATTATAAGCACTTCACTATAAAAATATGGAAACACTTAACAGAAATGAGAGACTTTGTTTTATTAGATTAGCAGATCAATTAGAAATTATTACAATGTACTTGTACAACCCACGATCAATTGCTAAAATGATAAATTCCACAGAGTACGTAAACAAACATTACATCCACAGAGTATTTCGCGATACTGCGCCGGTCAAATATAAGTCTGTGCGCGCACGGCAAAACATTTAGCGCCGCCTATCTATGGCTCCCAAAGGAAGACCTCATAGTGAGTTTAGACGGCTTAGTGCAACGCACAATAAAAAAAACACCTATTACTCATTTATCGGACTATACTATATTTAAAGCACTGTTACTGCTCGTATATCGAGATATAATATTATGCGTCATTTAAATTATTATTAATGAATTATGAATTTTAACATTAATTTGAATGTTACGCCATTGCCAGTCACTGTCAACTAAGTCTTGGAGTGAATGATTTAAGTTACAAAAAATAATATATAGTTAAATTATTCCATGAAAATTTTTATATGGATAATTCAATGTAATCATTTTTATTTTCATTTTGTTATCATAAATAACGACACATTTTTGGGTAGCATAAAAAGAACTGGAAGTCGCGGTGCAAATTGCTGAAACGTTGAGCGACTATATTACGAACGTCACAGATGTTAGGGCTCTAGCATAGTACAATTAAACACAAAAACCCTTGATTTTGGAGAAAACTGGTAACATTAGTTTACACAAAAAATATTTACTGCTGCGTCCCCCGTTGAGTTGTTACCCTAACACCTATATATGAAAAAGTACCAATCTAGTCAAAACCGATAAGTGAAAACCGCATTAAAATTGGACCAGTGTATTTGTAGATAAATGATAAAATTGGTTTGCACACACAAACAAGCAAACAAACATCCTTTCACCCCAAACGCATACACCATCTCCGTTCCATCGGGGTTAAAAATAGTACAAAGTAAGCCTTGGAGAAAAATAACCTATTTTTGAGTGACCAAATTTTTAATTCCTTATGATCCACAATCATAGTATATACATAAACAAATGTGATCTATGGTAATCAGTCAAATGAAACAAAGTATCATGTAGATTACCTTACTCTGTGGTAGTATCTCTAACTAGTCTGTGGAATTGTGATATTTAAGTAAAGTCACCATATGTAATATAGTTCGCCAATAAAAAGTAAAATGATAAGTACAATCTGTCGAAAATGATTTCGGTTCGGTTTATTGTTAGAACTTTTAGAGTGTCATAGTAAACTCACTTAATTATGATTTAATAATTAAGCTAAGGGGTAAAGAAAAAGGTTGAGAGTGATTTTAACATACTAAAGTCATAAGACTTGTGTCATCTGTCTACTCTTCCTTCAAGATGGCTCCTCCACCGGAGTATGATAAGGAACCAAAAGCTCCGGATAAAAACCTTACTACCGCATGTAGTGAGGATTCAAAAGTCCTTTATACTATAATCAAAGACCAGCAACAAAATCCAGAACACAAAAGCACGTCTACAACGCCTAGCGCCGAAGCAGAGGTAAGTCGATCCCTCACATCCTTCACATTCTTTCCAGAGTTCTATATGGCGTTCGACAATTGTTACTTTAGACCTGTCCTAAAGTTTAGAACAGTTTCTGTTTATTTTTGGACTTTGACAAATATTT
>DWPA01003503.1:0-13979 GCA_018251375.1 Calpodes ethlius
ATTTCATTTTGATTGGTTATCAAGAAATGTATCAACAAAATTCCTCCCATATATACCTACATACACACATAAATATACAGACAGTTAAGTTAAAGTGTATAAAAAAAACCACAAATTACTCTATCGTAGTATATTCCAAAAATATAATGTTACACGTAACATTGTTTTGTTTACGTCAAGAGGATACAGCAACTGATCCTTTACAAAAAAGCAGTTCACTTAGAAATTAACACTGGTATGGATAGTATGTAACGTCGCCTACAAATTGCAAAATTATATACAAATTATAATATGGATCTGCGAGTTTATTTGAAGAAGTTGCTATCAAGAGTAAAACATTGCTTCTGGGCAGTAATCCTTAACATTAGAAGCATAAGGTCGGTTTTTGTATGGAACCTCCCTTACTATGATATTGGATATCCGACCCTATGCTTCTCATATTAAGAATTATATTAATTTCGTTTTTAACAGACTAGATAAAGGCGCATCAGGAAGTTTTATCATTCATCAATAATCTGTACCAAATCTTCAAATAAACTCGCATGGCAATGGCATTCATATAATAAATACGAGGGGTTACACTGCATATATAATATAATGAGTGCTAACATTTATACAAAATAAGTGATACGTTCCATAAATCCTACGATTGCTATAATGTATGTATGTATGTGCTAATATAATTTTGACTAGTAAGCACCAATTGACTAACGAGTTCTAATTATATCTTTATATAGTTCTTACAAAATTATTTACAATATCTTGTTTTGAGGCTAATAAAATTTAGCCAATCACATAAGCTTCCGTTACATAATAGTTGAATCACTAAGACATTACGTAATACCTATATTATTTACTGTACACATTATTACAATAACATAACAAAACGTTTGAGCGACATTGAAATCAGTTCAAAATGTAATATATAACATGAGAGACGTGATGTAGGCAGAGCTCGTCTTTTCATTAATAGGTCTCAGCAATCTCAATTTTCCTTGGATGTTACTAACAGTTAATTTAAATAAAATAGAGGAATAATCATAAATATTGACTTCTGAGTAACCTTTATCATCTAATATCTTTTTATCCATTCGTATCTTTGTCCAATCCAAACATTGTAATCCATAAGGTACATACATTTAAGAATTTTAAAACAAGAAAATCAATATCTGCCTTATTTTACAGGAGTATTAAAAACCATTAATTATTCTAAAGATTTATAGGTACATACAGAGGTTCGCCTAGGGCGTAATCAAACTTGGACAAGGAAACTATTTAACTCTATATACATTACTTGGAACTACTTAAACTTCAAAAGATATTTAGATTTCGATAACATTAATGATAAATTGATATTTTACCGAGTCATAGATTTTGAGGATTTCCAATTAATTAACTTAATTATTTATACGATCATTTTCAAGAATATATCCTTAATCTCTGGTCGTTAGTAGGCAAAGTAATACGTAGCAATCTAACATTGAAAGTTTTTGTCAGTTCCTACATTGGGCTGAAGATAAGTTTAAATTTGGAAACGACTGTCAGACTATAGTTTGATAGTTAGAGGGTATGACTCCAGTAACGCTTATTAATAAAACCTAGTGCACGTGGACTGTAGTGTCCACTTGAAGCATCATAATACTCGTTACAATTAGGCGTGATACAATTGTAGTGGTCTTTGAATAACAATCCAGAGAATATAAGAGATATAACTTTTTCTTAACGTCGTTTAGACCAAACAAAGTTAGTCCTAGAGCTGGTTAAACGTTATTTTTTTATTATGTAGCGTGAATATTTTTTTTATTGATTTAACACCAAAACCACCATTAAGGTTTTAACCCACCTTAATTGCTGGTAAAAACCAAAGCGGAAAGTAACGGAGATGTGTATTCAGAATATTTCCACCAATGTGGAGAAGAGATTTTGATCCGGTATATATATACAAACTCTAAAATGTTTTATTATATTTTCTATTTGTCTGGAAGTAATCTGAAGTCTTCGGAGACAAAATTCCATGTAACAGATAGCATTATAATAACAATCTCTGAGTTCTGGTTATTCTTTTTTGATAAGCATTTCCGGTTTATCATTGCACTAATAGGACCTTAATTTATTTTACAGCATAGTGGGGCCTTGATCTGCCCTAGCTACGCTTTTACGCCCATAAAATATTTTATTGAACTATTGTCCACAGATTACTGTACACTGTACATAGATGCAGATTAATCACGTGAAAACAGAGATTTATTATAGTGATCATAAAAGAGAGTTTCTTGTTTAAATCTAACTATCCTGTTCCTTGCAGTCATCCAATGACTTTCAGGAAGATCCTGTTTCGGAATACACTATAAGTACTTAGTGTTGTTGAAAATTTTAAATAATGTTTTTTTTTTACTATTTTATATTTTTAACTTTAATGTGAAAAATATGCCTCCCAGGCAGTATACACAAAATTTTAACGTTTGTTTTTCAAGAATTATTATTAACGCATTCATTATAACTTAAAATTAAAGATCAGTAGTTGACAACCATTGGGCGCTTATTTTGTTTTTTACATACATATAAACGCATTCAACTTTAAATAAGGAATTTGTAGTCAGAATTTTAATAATCATAAAATGGATAACAATTATTTCATTAAAAATAATTGTAATTGAATATCTGCCGCAACCTGGTGTGTAATAATTGTGTGCATAAATTTGCATTAGAGAATAAGGCTGAAGTCACTATAACATCCATATAAAATTACTCATAAATTACAAGTGCATAATACAATATTATCATAATATAAATTATAGCCTAGCGGTGGTAATGGCGGTAGTAGTTCGAATGTACGTTTCCCGAATGTGGTGGCAAGAGGCCTGCACGCATCTCTAATTTTCAAAAGTGTTATATCCGTATTACAAATTAATTATCATTTGCTACAGTGAAAGAATATCTCGTGAGGAAACCTGCACACTCACAGAACTCTTCATAATATTCTCAAAGGTGAGTGAAGTCTGCCAATCCGCACTTGGCCAGCGTGGTGGACTACGGCCTTTACCCCTCATATTGTGAAAGGAGACCCGAGGTTTGTGATAATGATGACAAGGAATATAAGTAAGCTTAGGACATGTTAACAGGATTGACGATTTTGCCCGCGACGCGACGTTGCCGCTCGGAACGTACACCTTAACGGGCGCGTATTGTGACGTCACATTACCTATTGTAAAATACATATCAATTATTTATTTAACCGAGAATGGGTTTTTATGTTCGTAGAGCAATAGTAATCATTATCTCATTTTTGAATACAGCTCCTATTACCATCGGGGGTTGGATCAAGTAGTCCAATCAGAGTAAGCGTAAAGTATGGAAAAATGGGATAGCGTGCTACTATAAAGTTCATTACTCATCGCAAGTTTAAACCATGCTGCAAGAAATATAACGTTCACGTAATATGTACATGAAAAACGTCATAAAAAAGATTCACCGTCACCAAAAAATTTAAGATGACACTGACGCCCGAGAAAACTTATGGCAAAAATCTTATGGAATTCAAACGCACCGAAAATACTACAATTCGAATTATAATTATAATGAAGGATGCAGTCCCAGAGTAGATATTTTATCCAGACAGAAAAATGCTTAAAATATTTGAGAAGTGTAAATAAAATTACCTGCGAATATCCTCGTACGGAATATATTATTATTGTATTTTCTTGTTCCACATTCCGCGAATGTAAATATGTGCCCTTATATGTATGTGCATACTTCAAGTGCAGTTATTCCATTGAGAGGTCTTTTGCACATAACAAATTATATAAATTCTCTGGCAATTCTTGAAACGCACGATAATATCACTAGATACGTTGGTATGTATGTGTATTAGTACTCACAGCAAACCGCGATTCACTGACTCTAACGAACAAATGAACACAAATCTTAGAGTTTCTTCTAACCGGTCTGGAGGTCGCAGCCATTTTATTTTAAAGACATTTGATTTTGAAAAAAGATGCACTATAATATAAAGCTATAGGCAATAACATAAGATATCTATACAATTAATATTATGGAGAAACAGATAAATTAACATATTAAATATAGGTATAAAATAGATATATATATATATATAATAAAAATTATCGCTGCTCCATGACTCAGTCTGTGGAAATTGAGCCTCAATGACCTGAATTACTTGAGGCTAGAGTTTGTTTTCAAAAATAATTGATGGATGAGTGTATTCCAATGTCCATAAAAATGAATTAATACTTAACATGAAGCAATTTAAATATTAATCAAATAATGACAAGACAGTTAACAATAAAATATTATGACATAAATATTATTTTACAGATGATCGCTAGACTTAACAGTTTTTTTTTACTTTTTACTACCATAATAATTCATTGATTCAAAGATGTTGGATTTGTAAAAAATGGCAGCCAAAAACTTTATTTCAGAAAATTAATATAATATAATAAATTCCAAAGTGTGTTTATTTGTCTTTATTTCACGCCGAGACGAAGCGGCGTTATCGTTTTTTCGTGTGGAAATATTCGGGAGGATGAACGATGAATAAAGCTACTTTTCAACGCGACAAAACATCAAATTTTTGTGGAAAAATCCACTACAATGTATATTTCAGCCAAATGAAAGTGTTCAATTATGGAATAGAATCGACAACCTTTTTGCTGTTCTATTTAGCACGTCGGTCAAGCCGTTGGTTAACTTTTACTAGCTTATATACCAACAGTGGAAAATTAAGCCAATGAAAGCAAGTAGAAATATGTTTTCTATAATTATGATATCACTGCTTTTGAGTTGTCTACCGTCCAATATACTAATGTATACTATCAAAGTATAACTTACACAAAATAATATTTTCTGCAGCTAACCTTTTGAAACAATATAGTTTATTTATTTGAATAATAATGACTTACATATTGTACACGTGTAATGATTTAAGATGTAATTTTAATTTAGTGTAAATTGAAAATGTTCAACTGATTACTTCAATAATCTGTGCTTTTGACATGTTATTATTTCCATCAATTGTCTGATATTATTTTATTATCCTACATATGTGGCTGCGTGTTTATTTATAACTGTTTTTGTAATATTTACAGTAGTACATATATAAAATGTGTAAAAGTAAAAAGAAAGACATACATACTTAGAGACCTTATCCTTTACATAATTATAAGTACAAATATTATTGTAAAGGTTGAAATAGACTTTAATTATCATAAAAAAATATTGATACATGAATTAGTTGGCATCAAAAATTTTTTCTACCCTTCTACATTTATTTCGATAATTGTATATCCGAGACCACATATTTTGTTCATTACTACCATTAATCATCAATAATCCGAAAAGAAAAGAAATCGTTTGATATATAGAGAAGAAAATTAACCTTAATGTTTTTGTTTAACGTATTTTTAAATATAAAACATGTTTTAATGTATTGCTTTATAATCTGTAGCAATAAGGTTGGGTGTGCGAAATCCATTGATTATTTAAGAGGTTAGGGCTAATATGCGAGCCTGATTCTGAAGTACCACAACAATAGCCACATAAAAGGCATGTTCAAGCTTTTATTGTTCAATGGAAATATCAATTTAATTGTAATGAAAATAGGGTTTAAAATTATTGAGAAGATTATAAAAGAATTCGTTGATAAAAACAGTATTTACTTGTATCTATATAAAACGGATTTTCGACCAATTGACTCGCGCATGCTACTGTAAGCAAATTTACAGGTGGAATAGAGATTAAAGGGTTGCAAAAAATCTTGAACACAATTGTATAAAGTTGTTTAGTCATCGTTCAAATTCGATGTAGAGCTATCTGTTAGAACTAGTCATATAATTTATATTATATCTTTAGAAAAAAAATAATGGTTACTCCAAACCATCCTACAATTCTGGATGTACCTCATACGTAATAACCTATGACCTAGGTTGGTTCACTCTGGACCACGGGTAAACATACAGCCATACAAAGATCTGTAATATATATATATATGTAATACATATTCAAGAAAAACAGATTTTGCTCACTGCCTAATTCTTAATATAATACACCTATATCAGTGTTCTGGTATATCACTGGCCTAATATCTTTAGTAAAAACCATTTATCAACTACCCGCAAAAGTTCTTCTTGTACATCACACGTTATAACTGGTTTACTACGGCGTTTCACACTGGCCACTACGGCCCATCGAGTCACATCTATAGTATTCCTTAGTAAAAACCGTTTTGCAACTACCCACAAAAAAATTTATACCTCATATATTGTATATTGATCTAAGGTGGTTCACACTGGGCCAGCATGGGCGGTTGAGGAGCGTGCATGAGTCTCCTGTGCGCTTCTGAGCCAGTGAGCGCTGCTACGGTGACTCCGGCTTGGTAGGCGGCGGGTAGTCGTATATGTCGCGTGCGGGTCCCGTGCTCAGACCAGCCAGTAGCGCGCCACTCTCGTATTACATTCGCTACTTGACCTAATAAGATAAAAAGAAATATCATAGCCAATGATTTGAAAAACAAGGATAAGTCCCTCGGTACAGTCTAAACAAATGTTCTTCATAAAAGAAAATAACAGCGCCATCTATTATAACTCTTATGAATTATGTGAGATCATTGATGCCGCCATGTTGGCCATATTTATGCTGTTCGCATTACAGGACGCTAGTGGAGCTAACAAATTTAAACATTGGAAGTCATCGATAAGAGAGTCAATAAACCTTTACTAACTTAGAATGCTTGCCATTACAATAATAATTGTTATATAATGAATTAACTTAAATAAAAAATAAAGTAAAAAAAACACTCACCAAGTACGTTAAATGTGTGAAACCGCCTATCCGGCACCGCCATTAGCGGCGTCAGATCCGTATTCACAGTAAACCTTGCCAACACATCTCTACTGCGCACTAGCAACACTGATGGTGACGTCAGCCGCGGCCACAGAGTAGTCTCGGGCACGCACTCCACCGGGTTACACAGATAAACTCCGTGTGTCGACACGCCGAACACCATTTGATGATGCCATGCGTCGGGGATCTCACCCTCACAGCCCATTTGGAGGTTCAAAGTAACTATAGGTACCGCGCCTGGAATTGAAAAAAAAATTAAATTAATTTGGCAACACTTCTATTTAATTACTGTTGACAATCTTCGTTTAGTTTTGATATTGTATACAGAATACAAAAGAGTCTGATAAATTACCAAAAAAGTTATTTTTTGTTTTATATCGGTTTGTATAGTTACAAAATCGTAATTAACTTGATATATAGGAGGATTAAACTCTTATAATAATATAAATCATAAACATATTTATTTTTATCGAGAAACCATACAATGAATAATAAGTCAATGGCAGCTACAGAACTAGGCGTCAGCTGGATATATTTACACCACCACTATTTCGTATACTTATACATCATAAATCACAGGCCAGAACTTAATTACTACATAAAGTAGTAGAAAATACTGATGATATTTATATAATCCTATGCACATACAGATAAATTTACATTGCAGATAGGTACATTTAAAGCTTACCAAGCGATATCCAGTCAGCGAGCCAATGGGACAGCGACATAGCCCTCTCGGGATGTGTGGGGAAGAACCTAGCCGTCACCAATCCATCGGAAGCTCTCTGTATGCCCGTCACTAAGTCCGCAGCGGTACAACCAGCCACAGCGCGCGATAATAGATACCTGGAAAATATATTAACAAATTATGAAATAACTAGCTTCCACCTGCGACTACTACCAGCTGCTGCGGCATTTGTCACAAAATATTCCTACTAAATTTTATACATTACACTGCACGTCTAAAAACAAAGATGTCCGTCGTGATATTGGCAATTTTAGTCAATACGACCTATTAACATATCCATTCTTAAAACATTCATAAAATAGTGCAAATATTACCTCGGCAAGGGCGCATTGTTTGCCCTTAGTCTTGTACCGACAGCAGAATTTATTTTTTCTAAGTTAACAGGTACGCCCAGTGCGATCTGAAAATTCATATATTTGTTGGCACACCTTACATATGTATTAGGTTTTGTATACACGTTAAAAATTTAAAAGTAACTCAACATAAGGTTTCATATAGTGATTAATTAATATTTGTTATGCCTTCAAAACGGTATTGGCAAAATACATTAAATACTTTGAAAGTCGAGTGTGACTCATACATGCAAGTTGTAACAATGTCACAAAAGAAAACTTTATAAATGTAAAAGTGACTTATAGTTATAACCTCTGACGCGTTCGTTTAGTTTAAATAGGTTACATTGTGAATCAATGAATCATGTTATATATACACAATATTACATAATGAGTAACTTGACATCTTGTAAATATTACAATAAATTTACACTACAAAAGAAAGTTTTTATCGCTAAAGACAAATCTTTTTCGAAGAAACTCAATATCTTCGAATACCATTACACTGGGCTCAAACGGCAACTGCGTTGTGAGTTTTTACTTCATATACGGTGGATCGCAGTGACAACAGAAAGTGTATGAAAACGAGAAAATTATTTACATGACGTCGTCTATCGTCGGTAAAACGTAGACAGTATAGGTCCTAAACTCGCACCATATAGTCACCGTGTGAACGTGCACTTAGGCAAAGACAACTAGTGATCAATACATGTTATACCACATTGCACTATGACATAATTTTTCAGTGTGCAATAGCGTTACTTCTGCTTTGTGAGATTTAAAGTACTCATCAAAAAGTAGCATACCAAAAACAAACAAATGCAATGGTAAAGTTTTTACTGATAAGAAAGGTTTTCTATCTGATAACTACTTACAAAGACGTTAACAACAGCTGTGGCTCCACACGCCGATGTGCCTATCTGTGTGACCTGTCTCTCACATGCTTCTCTTTCTGACCACACCATACACCTCGGAGGATCAACACATGCCGCTGACTCTAACTCGCCCTCTTCTAACTTTTCCTCTTTCTCTACCCTCTGAAAATAAGTTAAACCCTTAAAAGTTCTTGTATACCGATAGCAGGAATTTTGTTATTCTCATCAAATCTTACATTTGCGTTATGTAAGTATCCAACATGAATTCCCAATTACATGTTGGAGGACAATAAAAAGGCTTAAAACATCATAATTGGTTGCATCACAAGACACTTAAATGAGTATAAAACCATTTTGTAGGAAAGTAAATTATAATTTGAAAAATATGAATTCCATTTAAATAGAACAATAAGATAATTAACATTATAAATAAGTGATCATTTATATTCATAATAATTTTTCATTATTTTGTTTTCTTTATAGAAACATAATCTTTAACTCATATTTATGATGAGACTTGACAATGGCTATCCAGACAAACAGAACTATCATAAAAATTACATAATTTTTTGAATTTCACAAAAGTGTTCTAGAAGAGCAGCAAAAGATAAAATTGTATTCCTAAAAGTAGTATTCAAGGTTCTAAAAATTAACATTTAACAGAATTGAACTGCAAATCTTACTTTCTCATCCTGACTAGCTCTGGCAATATCCTGGTTTTCCACATCAGATTTAGTCTTATCTAGCATAAGCCTTTTCGCCATTGTTAAGTGGTAGAGTGCAGAGGAGAGATTTGCAGGTTCAAATGCAGGTCTCTCCCCTTGATTGATTTGATATGTGAAGGCTCCCTCTGCATGCTCTTCATCATCTGAAACAAATATTAACCTTGAAATAGTAACACTTTGTTTTTAAATTAAGAAATAAGCCCTTTTTTCTATGCTGCTATACTTAATAATGAACTTGGTTAAGTAACAACTTGGTTAAGTAAGTAACAAAGGGTAAAATGCAACTCCCCTTACCATCAAAGGTGTGTAATGTGTTCTATTAGGAACTACTCATAAATTTTGCCGAGGTGAACTTATCAGCAATTGTAATAAAAATATTATGATTATTTACTTAAAAATAATACACAGCATGACTTATTTTAATTGACTGAAACTGATTTGAGAGTAAAATAGTATTATTACTACATATACAATTGAAACTAACCTCCCTCTCTCACTAACTAAAATCTCTAATCAAAAAAGAAGTATTCTTCCAAAATTAAAATTGTAGATGTATTTATAATGCTAACATGAATTTAAAACAAAAATATTAGAGACTGACTTATCTCCTGAAAAAGTGTTATCATGTTTTCACTCATAGAATAAATAATCCAAAACTAGAAAGCCCTAGCATGATATCTTTTAACATCTTTTAGTAGTATAGTACCAATGTGTCATTTAAGATATAATAATATTATAAAACTGCCTAATAGTTATATAAAATCATAGAACGAATGCCTTCAAATTCCCATTATGCAGCAGTATATATAAAAAAAATCAATCTTTATAAAATATACAACAAAAAAGAAGAATCAAGTCACTGGTTTACTCATTAATCATTTTACAAAAGTTATACAATTTCCTCTCAACTTCCAACTATTTGTGTGATAAAAAAACATATGTGCAATGTAAATAAATGAATTATGAATATTTTGACACAAGAAATTGTAAACTTTATCATGTAACAAAATTTAAATTAAACAAAATAACTTGTTGTGAGAATATTTATATGAGGGTTGAGGGGAGTTTATATGACTTTTCAGATTAATCATTAAAAAAAAGGATGAAAATTTACCTGAGTCATCAGCTATAATAAAAACAGTGCCAGCTAAGATGAAAAAAGACATTCTCAATTTTTTTATAAATACTCACAATTTAATATTTCCCTAGGTGAGACCAGATCGCCACTGGATACATGAAGACTCACAGGCACTCCAGTTGGCCAGTGTAGCATAGTCCTCCTCACTAAAAACTGTTCCCCCCTCACATTAACGTGAGTTATGTAAGGTCCAATGGCATTTTTTTTCTCAATATTTCTAGATGGACCTTGTCCTAAGTCAACACCTCGACTTGTTGATGGTGTGTTGTAATAATGAGAGTCAACATCACTGCTTGCTTGAACTGAACATACATTTAGCAGTGGAGGTGGATGCCTAGCCCCAGGCATATATTCTGGTGATGTTCCTCTTATTATTGGTTCATTCTCTTCAGGTATACTCGCTCCTTCCAAATCGGCATCCGGTGTAGATTCATCTCCTGTGTCAACTTCACAAGATGGCCCTGGATCAAAATCCATTTCAAGAAAATCCATGTCTGGACTGGAGGCCCTTGAACCCTGTTCCCTTGCATTAGGAGCAGCTTGTTGTGGTATTGGGTAATTTGGAGGCATTGGTAGGTGTCTGTCCAATGGTAATCCCATGTCTAAGCTAAAGAATGAACTGGGTAAGTCTGCTAGATGCTCTCCTCCTCTGTATGTGTAGATGCACCCATCTTCAGACCCCAATGAATAATCATCATTCCCTGTATCACTTGAGCTTTCATCTGCATCTAAATTAGACCTGTTCAACTTCAGGCTAGATGGCCTTTTCCTACTCTCTCTAAAAGTACTATTCTCTGGCGCATTATTTTCGCCACTCTTACTAGTTCCACTTGTTGATGGTGCATTTGCGTTGAAATTACTGTTCCCAGTTTTATCAACATTCGTTTTAAGTCTTTGACATCCTGGTTTTTCAATAATTGACCCAGAACCATTATCACAAGAGTTTGAATCGACTTTAATAGAACAAGATGGTTCAGGGTGACCCGCGTTTGATTTTGTCGCACTACTCGAAACTTGCGATTCATTTGAATTTCGTATATTAACAAATTGGCTCTCGATGGACTGGCTAGACGAGGAAGCGCAGTCGTTCGACGTGGAGTATAATAGTCTACTTTGAGGGCCGTTCAATGGACTATAACTCGAATCCGTTTCGCGTGACATTGATGTAAACACATTTCCGTCGTTACCTTGCCCCCTTTGCACAAGTGTGTTTTTAGAGTTTCTGCCTATATCATGATCACATTTCTGTTTCGCACTTCTCGTACACGTTGAATCTTCTTGAGATTCCATTGCTAGATAAACCAAAACTGAAGAATAGTCGGCATTGTACACTTTAAGGTTACAAGTGTTAAGTGGATGTTACGATTATTCTAGTAATCTTATTAAGTAATAAAAGGGTTACGTCCCTTAATTGATACACAATGACATTATAATTTACACAATCCTGAATTTCGAATTGGAAATGTAGGATTTTAATAACAACGACATCCAAACAAGTCTTAATAAGTGACAGAAAGAAACGAACGGATACGAATTATGAACGAAACCGAGAACAATAATTTATTTTGGTTCGGTTTGGACAGGTTGTACAGATAAGATTATCAATGAGTTTTCATAGATCATAGATTATTGTCACTATAATAATGAATTATCATCATATTCATCTACTATATAAACACATATCCAATACATAATTATAGCGCTACAAAGGCAACTAAAGACAATAATCCTTAAAGTTTTCATGTGCTTTTAAAGCTAGTTACACAAAATTATTTCATATAAGTCATGTTTTTCCATGATATAATAATTTGATTCTATGTCACAGTGTAAGCAAAACACAAACGTGTCTATGATCAATTGTCAAACTGTCAAAAAATTATTGTCACTCACTCTTAAAATTTTCATTGATGACAGACAGAAGTTGTACTGATATACCAGCTGGAAAATTCATAAAATTGCGTCTTAAATCTTGAAAAAATTACGCATAAAGTTGTTGAATTATATTTGTTACTGCATTAGTTCTTCTTTGTCTTCAAGAGAAGCTTATAAAATGGCTTACGCCTACTTGTTCAAATACATCATCATTGGCGACACAGGTATCGATTTTATTTCCTATATCTTGTATTGCATGTAATATCTTGTTTTGTGTATTTTATTAACAAAGAAAACGTGTTTGAAAAATGTTAGTGCAGGTTATATGTTTGTTGTGAGATATTACGTAGCGTAATACGTGTTAAATGTAGATTGAGGGAAATAAAAGGATAAAAGCAAAGCAAGTGTCTATTGTGCCTAGTTTAGTATTGGATCCGCCTACGCTCAAACAAAATTAAAGAGTGTTATGCACATTTAACGGTTGTTCATGTTTTTCATGTACATATGTTTTTACAATTTTATGGCTGAACAAAATTATCCCTTTGTCAACAATTTCCTTTGTTTATTTTTTGTTAACACATCACACATACTCATACACATCAAACAGTCTATATATATTTATATACATTTTAATGATATAGTTTTATTATAAATATATTACAAAATAATTCCTAAAGTCAGAGTTGAAAAAAGCAATATTGTCATTGGAACAGTAGGTAACTATTGTTAGTAAAATTTAGTGCAAGGTCAAATATCTTTTGTGTTTTTATATGCAGATTAATTATACCTAAATACAAAAACAAGGATTTTTTCTGTTTCTTACAACACTTTATACTGTAAATAGAGACTTGACTTAATTATATAAAATATATGTTTACAATGACTCAAAAGAAAAAAAATATTATGGATTAAAACATTATATATCTAGATTAAATCAAAATTAATTTACTCTCTGTACATTGTTGTATCTTTAATTTTATTGTTAGTACTATAAATAGAAATAAAGATTACAATGAATAAAATGATAATAGTAAAAAAAAATAAAGTTAACTTTAAATTGTCTATGAACAATAAACTGGCAATAACAAAGAGCATTTAGAAACAATCAGGCCTTTTATTAAATGTTAATATTATTGTGTTAGTTAGAAATAGGTCTGTGAATATAATCAACAAAATATTCCATCGTAATATTTTGGTTTTATCTATCAAATTAATGTCAAGCTTTGCTTGCATTCCAAATCCAAATCTTTTACTCACAGGCGATGACATTCTGCTTATAGATATAAAATCATTTCCAATTATTAGTTTCATTTGGGTACTTTCAGTTGAGGACTGGTATTGTTAAGAACTGTGAAAGGAAAATATTCCATATTTAGAGTATTCGAATAAAAGATAGTCTTTACAGCACTTAATTTTTTTCTTAGATAA
>DWPA01003504.1:0-13979 GCA_018251375.1 Calpodes ethlius
TTTCGGGCAGATCTGACCTCTTGGCACCCGAGCGACACGGTCAGATCTGGCCCCCAGGCACTCGACGGATTAAACGCAGTAACAGATAGTTCACGGACATAATACATGAATTGTAAACGTGTTATTGCAATAGGCCAAAGGTTTCACATAACTTGTTAATTGTTACTGAGAATGATTTACATATAAAAGGAATACTGAATATGCTGAGCTTAATGATGTACATATTAAGTTAAGTTTTTTTTTTGCAAAGATGACATAGTACGGCTCGTATAGTGAACATGCTAAATTGAGGTTTGTGTATCTTGAATATAGGTATATTTACATTCTTCTCAATGGCATTTTATAAAACCTGTAAATTCCAGTATCTTTTATTTTTCTTTTCAATACTGCAAAGCCACAAAACCAACAATAGTTATAGGTTTATGTTCATTTAAAAAAAATATTTTTTCTTTCTAATTTATAAATTGTGACTAATTTACATTAAAAGAAACATTGCTATGAAACGTACAAACAGTGGGCTCTTCATAATCATATTGAGAATCTTCCTTGAGATTTAAAGTCCGAACCGCATTAAATCATAGCCGGGGAATAAACCTTGAATAAAATCTCGAGCTACGCCTTACTAGTATATCTGTAGAAAATCTGGTCTTATTCTATTAGTTAGTAGTTGTTTAAATATAATTTAATTTCTCGTTAAAACGTTCTCGAAGTTCAACATTTACAAATACTTATATTTTATTTTGCCATTATTAAACGTGGCACGAGGTGTTTGATTTATTTATAACCTGTGTTACTTTGTATAAGTAAACACGTTAACCAGTTTAACAATAAAAATGATTAAAATACAAAAATTATATATAAACTTCACATGTATACGTACATACACATACATACTAAAGTCTCAAAATGTAAGACGACATTGGCCTTGAGGATCCGATGAACTGATACAGATATAATACGTCAATATTACGTGATCATATCAAGGTCTTTTAAACAGTGCTGTAATCTTGTGGAATTTATATCAGTTCTTTGTTTAATTTATTCATAATTGTCTGTTCAATATTTATCGTAAACAATATTTTTTCTCAAAAACAGTTGTTCGATTTAAAAAGAATGATTTTTTGCCGAATTCTGTAATTTATCAACCGATTTCGAAAATCTTTTTTTTTAGAAAGGTTTAAATGCGAAGATAGCCCCATTTTCTATGAAAGTCCAGTTCGTATGACAGGATCCATGAAAAATTAATTAGTATAATAAACGATTGTATGATAATTTACAATATTTTTAAAAGTTTTTATTCAATAACAACAAAGTTCTCTTTATAGTGCATTAAAAGTAGGTTACTTTTTGTTAAAATTATAATTACACTTAATTAGATTACAATATGATATGGTAATTTCAGCTTTTTACTTATCATTACTTGGTTCCCATCGGTTTTTATAATCCCTCGTTTGAATTATGAAATGGGAAGACACTATAAATAAAAAAAAATCAGAGATAGTGCTGTGAAGATCATATATTACAGAAATGGCTTTTATGGTGCGAGAGCGATAAGACACTACACACTAGTACGGACATAAGTAAATGACATCTGTCACTTGTCATTAGTAAATCTAATCTTCATATTCGGTGTATATAAATGTGACTGACGTTGAGATTATAAACGCAGGAATTAATATTAGAGTAGATTTATTAATATTTTGCCCATTATGAATCTCATAATTAAATTTTGGTTATGTTAGCTATAGAAGTCGTCTTTATATTGCATTATGATTTTATTTTTAAGTTATATATTATTTTTTACTAACAATCTTTAAGTAATTATTTAAAGTATATCTTACATAATAATATCGATATTACCGAATTTCTCTTTTAGTATTACAATAAGTAAATAAAAGTTCAATTCATTAACAATTATCTGTATTGTTTAATAAATATAATTTATTAATATGTATAGCGTAAGAAAATATCTATAGATATAATAGATCTATTTTAATTCTTACCTCAAAGGTTTACTGCGGCTCTTTCAAGTGTTGTGATATTTTTGATAATGCATGTTCGTCAATTATAATTTAAATAATAAAAATGGTGCATTGTGGCATTACAATTCAACTGTTGACAGTTTTCAAGTAAATGCAGAATATAAAATTGCATTAGGAATTATATGCATTATTAATAGGAATTGTAGGAATTATCTCAATGCACTATTTAGTTGTTATGCAAAGTATTTGAGTAAGTTGTTTAGTGTAACTGTAGTATCAGCATGTTATATCTAGATAGATAAATAATGCTCATTACAAAACTGTAGTAGCTTAATACTATGATGTCGTGGCAACGAAATACTTTATTTTTATATTATGTTTTTACTTGTCAAATATTTTATACTAATGTATGTTAACATCACAACATTTCTGTTGTTTGATTTGCGCATGCGTTCTTGTGTTTGCATGTATGAATTGGGATTTATGTGTGATTCATATCGTAAATATATGTACCTATGTTATGTGTATGTCTTAAAATTAATTTATTATTATTTACATTTAAATTAGTATTGTAAAATAGTTTTTTTTTTTGGTTTATGAAACCATTTCGATTTATTTATGTTATTTTTTGTTTAAGAATAAATTGATTTATGTGGTAGCTATGTTGTTTATACAGCTATAAAATATTTATGTATTTAAGCATGATTCTCGTGAAGTCCAATAAATGAATTGAAACGTATTTTTGCGTGTTTTAAATAATTATCCCGTGACCATACACGCAAAATTTTGTTCGAGTTAAACAAACACGATATGCGCTTACAAGCTTATGGGGCATTCAAACACCAACCTACTGCAAGTATAGACTTTATTTTGTTTATATCACGTAGGTAAAACATAGATAAACACAATATAATTTGCACACTCACATTTTTTGTTTCTTTAATCGCTTTTCCATTATTTCATATTTAGCACGCTATATTTATTATTTAAAAAAATAAATATGATTTAATGTACCTACATGAGTGCATTATTTTGCTTTTCAGAACAAATAGTTTAAAGCGTATTAAGAACGCCAAGTGGCAAGTGAAAGATTGCCCTCCGGAAATGTTGCTAGGGGATATCGGGAGACGCCTGTCGACCGAAGTCACTCCGACTGCCATTGCTCAAAATAATAGGGCGTTCGTGGAAAAACTTTTGAAGGTACGATTTTTAGATGTTTTGATCATACCTTTCGTTTAAAGTTCGTTCAGTGTTTTCACATATTACGTATGTATAAAAATCAATATACAACAGAGTTTGCGATAAAATAAGCAACACAGCTAATGGCATTTATCATTGCCCGTTCGTTTACGTGAAGTTCGAAATTTCAAATATGCAGTTATTTCATTAAAGATTTGCATGATGACGTCATTTCATTACATGAGGCTAGAAAATGAAGTTATTTTATTGGTAGAAAGTTTACTCGCACGCAGCCTCATGGCCTAATGGCCTCATGCACTTCTCTGGTGGATTCTCAGCTTTATCTCAGCAAAATTAGTTATATTTGGATAAAAGGCGTATAATATAATATGTTGAAATTATCCAAACATATCATAGTGACATGTGCTTCTGTGTTGACCAGGAGTGCAAGAGTAAAACCAAGCGCATGTTAGTGGAAAAGATGGGCACGGAGGAGTGTGACGTCAGCTTGGGGACAGAAGTGTCTATAACGGGCGTGGAGGAGAGCACCATGATCGCTTCGCTCTGCGACTTGCTGGAGAGGCTTTGGTCTCACGGGCTGCAACATAAAATGGGCAAATCCGCTCTGTGGATGCATCTCGTAAACTATCAGGAATTGGAGCAATGCAGCAATTCTACTAAACCCATCGATCCCAATAATTTGACTCCCGGTATGTTGATATTTTGAATTGTTAAATTATAACATTATTAAAGTTATTGAGTGTGTTTAAATTATTAGAACTCATTAAAAATAACCTGTCTTTGAACATGCAGCTTTGGCTTGGTGTGTGTTACGGAAACGATTAGATTGTGAGTATAATAGGAGTTTTTTTTTCTTAGTATAGAGTAGATACTATAGCATAAAGATAGATCCATTCATGAGTGTTATATACGAATATAAATCGATAACAAATGTTTGTGTAGAGATCGAGTTGGTTTACGGCCGTTTTCAGTAAACTATCCGTGCATAATATCAGGATTAGTTATTAGTTTTAATAGGTTGCGAGGTAACTGACTGAAGGATAACAAATAAACAGAATATGGAAAAATATTGTTAATGATTTTAAGGTTAACTTATTGTCAAGGATATATTGAAACTTTTACATTTTTTTTTACCTTATTTATATTTACTTACTATAATTATAACTGGATTATCATAAATATATAATTGAAGTTAGAGCAATAGTTGATTCATAATAAGTTTTGTATAAATTTAGATATAACAATAATAAAAAAAATATTATAATAATTGTTTAAATGTGGACTTTGATTGTATAATACATTTGGTTTTACATATATTTCTGCAAGCGTATACTGAATTAAACTTGAATTTTACACTTAAAAATACCTCACGATATTTTTACTTTTTAACGAAAAAGTATAAGTGTTTTGTTTTTTATCCTGGTCACAGCGAACATCAATCTTACATACAAAAGTCATGAATACCGGTGACAGTTATATCCCTGATGTTAAAAAGTTTAAAATTTAATAGTTATGGTTGGTGATTACGACTTTAGTTTGTTTTTATATGATAGTGCTTGACAATAGCACAATAGTACATTCAAAACGCACAATTCTAGCAAGTTTTATGTGTTCTTGCTTTTGCGCTCACATTGTAATCACGGGTATATTCATACAAACAAATCCTTCGCAGTGTTTAAGTATATTTTATATTTAAAGGGTAAAGGATTTAGCTTTATATACTTTTTTGTTCTTAGACCTCTCATCGGTGGGTGCTGAAGTGGAAGCTCAGCAGGGTTCTAGTAGCGCCAATAGGTCTAGAGACAGCTCTAGGGGAGGGTCACGCGACAGCTCGAGAGATAGACTCAGTAACTCCGGTACTTTGGAGAGGAAGACTCAAGCGCCTGTGCCGTTGAGGCCACTGCCCGAAAGCCTCACATTTGACATGAGGTAACATATTGTGTATCTATAACAAGCACTAGATAGACTGTTCTCTAGCAATTATGAACCAAAGCCTAACCAATTATTTTTTATAATTTTGTCAGTTAGGTCTAACACTTTACAGTAGAATATTGCCAATGTATTTAAACAATTTAGGAAACAGTGATAGATAAAACATTACCTCTCTTTCTCGCTTATTTCGTGATTTCCTGCAATTACTTTTTGAGCGAGGTGCCTTAACGCAACTTGCGGTTAGAAATCGGGAGTAATCATAGTCTACTGTGAAAATGTGAAGTCACAAAAGATTATATCTTTGATTACTCTTTGGCAGATTATTTAATTAACTGTTTGTAATGTAGCATTAAATTGTTTTTCCTTTACATGACTAAAATATAAAAATCCGTATATTCGGATTGAAGTAAAATCGTTAGGCACTTCCTTCCAGTTGCCGGTCCGAGCTGATACCTTATTTTTTATTCTGGTCAACTCCATAAAGTCCTTAATAAACAGTACCTTTATATTTTAGGAACGTCCAAGCCATGACGGATATTAAGACGGAGATCGGATACGCACGAGCGTGGGTACGACTTTCTCTGGAGAAGAAGCTTCTGTCGAAGCACCTTCGCGAATTACTCGCGGACACGACACTGCTACGATCTCAATACAAACGGACCGCCTTCCTCCGTTGCGAGGAGGAGAGGGAACAATTTCTCTATCACCTGCTCACATTGAATGCTGTGGATTACTACTGCTTCACGAATACGTATCCAACTACTAGTAAGTGCTGTTTTGGATATAAGTTATACTACAGAGGTTGGCATAATTGGCCAGGTTTTTTTTTACTTATTTAAATTAATGATGACCACTGTCCCACCTAATATTAATGTGTCCCTGCCATTAGCCGTTTAACGCGTTAAAAATGCTTGACTTTTGTATAACGTCGATTAACGTCTTAAATCGCGCGCTCTACTGTTGGCTACATCTATACGCGGTGTTATTGTTAGCCCACTAATTAACGTGTTAGGATGCAAATGCTGCAGTGCCATGGGGGTGTACGCACTAACTACGAAATAGCTTTTTCTTTTTTATTTTCATCCATGGACTGCAGTAAAACCAAAGACAACACTAATGCGTTCTTAGCCAAGAAATAAGAAAATTAAAGTACTGGCTCTCTTACCTCTAGCCACGAGATGTTTGGAGGTTGACTTAAGCAATAGGGTAGTAGCTAGTTGAGCAAACGTCACGGAAAGAATAATACCAGTAAAAATATTAAGGATTTAATAATAAGATTGATAATAATTATTATAATTATGCGAGGCCTACTTCCAAGTAGGCGTCGCCTTCTATCATCTTCTACGACACTCAGAAAACACGAATAAAAAAAATTTTGATATTACATTAATATATGGGATATTAAATTTGAAACGTACTTTTTAGAACTGCCATACCGAGTGCTGATTGTACCGTCGCGAAAAGCAAGTCAAACTACGGCCAATTGTTGGTTGTCTATATCGGGTGCGAATGGCGAATCTACCCCCAAAATACCGATACCACGCAATACAAACGAATTTGTATTTCATGTAAGTAAAGTCAATATATTCACGTAGGAACTAAGTTGAAATTTGTCTTAGGATATACTAAAATAGTGTAAATATGTGACCAATATTCTTCAGCTTACGAATCAACTGCTGGTAAGTGGCTTAGTTGAAAATGTAACTTAGCGACTAAGTAAAGTACGTAAGTCACTATATCAGCATCAACAAAGTCATCACCAATACTTTGATGAACAAGAAATAAGAGACAAGAAGAAAAAATAAATAACTAGCTCTCAAGGTCACAGCCGGAACAGGTTCGCGAGAGGTTCGAGAGAGATCGCTAACCAGGCATACTTCACAGATAAATAACAGTAGTAGTGTTGATGATTTAAAAATAATATCTATATTGAAGTGTGTATTCTTATTTTAGCACAAAAACCTGGGTATTCTGTCCACTTTGCGAATCGGTCATGACAACTCCGGTCTCTCACCGAGGTGGTTGTTAGATCAAGTGTATGTGAGGAATGAGGTCACCGGACATACATATACGTGAGTGTTGAAAATGTTTGATGTAGTATTTGAAAAATAAAATTAAATATTTTATTTGGAACTTTTAAAAACATGTCAAATTAAATTAGGCATAAACTAAGCTAGACTATCACTTTGAATGTTTTATTTCTTAACGAAATACATATAATGTTAATAAGATTGGATAGTGAAAATTCCAAAATTCGAGTAAAACCAACATAATTTTTCAAAAATCCTTACTTTAAGATCGATGTTATATTTTTGTAGTATATTATATTTGTGTGGGCCACTCCCAAGTAAAATACCTTATTGTCAGTTAAATACATAAAATAATACTTAATACATGTTTGTTCGCAAGGTTCCCGTGTAACCGTTGGCTGGGTACGGGTGTAGACGACGGGTCTACTGAGCGGCTGGTGGTGGCGGCGAGGGTGCGCGGCGCCCGCTCCCCGCGCTCCCCCGCGCCCGCGCCCCTCGCCCTCTCCCCCACAACCACGCACCTCTCCACCTCCACTATACAACATATGATTGGTAAGAACACAAATTACTGTTGTTTATTGAACTTATGCATGTATCATAACCACATGGAAACTTCCATGTGTGCGTGTGTGTGGCGTGGAGTTGAAGGTGATGCCACATCAGTAACAGTTATAGTGTTAAGTTATATATCAGAAAATTTTACAACTTAAGTGTGGCACCATTTGAATTATAAAGCTGTGTTGTTTAGTGAAGAAGCGGCTGAAGATGAGATGACTAATTTTATTCTATTCATAATATTTGTCCAGTTATCAGTAAAGAAATAACTACTACAGTAATTTATTATCATTATCATTATTCTCAAGCCAATTGACTGTCAATTGTCAAAAAGTTTATATCAAAATATATATATATAAATAGATAATTTATAAGGCCGATAGTTAACTCACAAATAACTACCATGATACGTTCCAGGGGACTGTGTTAACGCCATAGTGAAGTGGCACTATCAATCCAAACGCGACAAGGACGCCAACTCACTGAGCGTGCTGCTGTGCGGCGACAACGGGCTGGTTAAATGCCTCGAGCAGGCGTTCCTTTGCGGCTTTAAATCAGCTCGACTCTTTGGAAAAAATCTTTTCATTTGGGATTTCTTTGGTGAGTCAATACACACATATAATTTTTCCTTATTAAATCAAAAAACATTAGTAAATTATTTTTAGTTTTCGTGGACGCAATTAAAATGGGC
This sequence comes from Calpodes ethlius, assembly GCA_018251375.1. Classification (NCBI taxonomy): domain Eukaryota; kingdom Metazoa; phylum Arthropoda; class Insecta; order Lepidoptera; family Hesperiidae; genus Calpodes; species Calpodes ethlius. The sequence goes on from DWPA01003504.1 coordinate 8,391, forward strand.
AATGTATCTCGTAGTATATACATTCTCCTAATACAAAATTCATTAGAAGCTTTATATATTTTATGTAAGCAGTGATATGAATATAATATACAAATGAAAAACCCCATACTTTTAAAATGCTTTATTTATCACTATTCCTATCCGTGTTATTTCTCAATTTCGTGATACAAGTGGTCACTATGACCTAACTCTGATATCCTATATACATCGTGTATAAAAGTAATACGATTAGTCTGTACTAAATTTATAAGTGCGATAAATGATTTGGTGAGAACTCAGAGAAATACATAAAGTAACTTGGGGCCAAAATTAAACTCGAACTAAGATAATCTATGGTCTTATAGCGAGAGTGAAGGATGAGTTCAAGATGAGTCTATGCGACGAGCCGAGCCAGTCAAACAAAGGTTGTGGGGTGGCGTACAACTGTAGGCAAGACCAGGAGCACCGCGCCATCTGGCGGTGTTACTGTCATCTGATGGACGAGATCAACACCGTGGGCCGCACGCTTGGCAAGGACGGAAAGTTTCAACTGTTCATATGTCTCAGCTTGCGGTGAGTTTATTTCCTATGTTTAATAAATTATGATCAACTAGCCACCCTAGCCCACATTGCTGGGAAAAAAATATTATTTATTGGAAGTGGACACTTTTCAGCGCTGCGTTTTAAACTTTCTCCGTGGGAAAACACGTATTATACCAATTTTCCATAATGATGGTCAATTAGTTTTTGAGTTTATCTGTTTCGTATATATTCAAACATCCTTATTTATATATTACTCTTATTTATATAAGTTACATTTAAAAGTAATTATATATTTATTTAACAACGTCATCGGTCGTTTGCCTCATTATTCAATTCGTTTAATCATCCAATCCTCATAGCAATTATATCAGCAGTTGGAGCCTTAACTCGCTACCTTCTTTCGTAATTCGCTGTCAAAAGTTTGATTGATGCTGTCTGAGTGCAATACATGATTTTTGTTTATACCTCTGATTGGAAAGATGCCATAGCTTTAACATAGAGAAAAACAAACAGCAAATCAAAAAAAAAACGGTTATGAGCTGATATTTTAAAACTTGACCTTGAACTTTTTTCAATCTTGTAAAATCTTTTACAACGTTTAATAAAACAGTTCCTATAAAACTTTGTACTTGCGTTGATTTCTCATGTCATCACTATATTACGAGATTTACAACTTTATTGGTCTTCTGATGGAATCTTTAACAGTGGAATACTTCAAGCGTTACTAGTGTTTTTACAAATTTAGCCTCATTTGCATCGTTTTAACAGTTCCACGGCTCCTTTTAGTGCAGTATACATAAATATATATATATATATATATAAAAGCGTGCCTTAACTTTTTATTATTTTCCAGGGAACATTGGTTACACCGAATGTTAGTGCCGATGTCAATGACCCGAGTAACTGCTGAAATGTACGAAGAACAAAGCTTCTTGCGCAAGAGGGGCCTACTCACATTCTTGAGGCAGATATTGGAACCTCTAGACGAGTTTGACATTGTTCTAGAAAACTCTCTCACACAAGGCATTTAATTGTTATTTCAATACATATTTTCATGATATTTGACAGTTATTCTCAGTGTTTTTGTGGTATTTTAGGTAGGATGTCAAGTGGCGTCAATATCAAGCAATAGTTTTCTTTTATTATAATAATATTATTATGTCTCCCTGGTCAAGTTTTTCTTCGTACTGTTCATGATATTATTTACTAGTTAAGAATTTTTAACACTCCATTTTGCTCAAAATATTTTAAAAGCAAGAAGCCGTCGATATATTTAAAGTGATTATTTTTTTTAATTTAATTGATAAATGGGAATTCTAAACGACTACTACATATTTTGGGATTTTTTTGCAATACTTTAAAGGTTTAATTAATCTATTAATCACATTATTTTAGTAAATTAATGAAATAGTTTGGACATTACAACGTCCATTTTAACTATATTTGTTATGGAAAGGATTTAAATTTATTTCGTGTATAGGACTATATGAGATGAAAACCATATTGGGATCGGAAGATTTTTGAATAAAGACTTTGCTGAATATTAATACAATACAAGCCTACGGATCGTACTGATTGATTTCTACTCCATCACAATCTCAATAGAACATGATCCACGTATACATTGACCAAAAATCGATAACTAAGTTACAATTACTCTACATTGCAATAATAATTATAATTCAGTGCGAATTGTTGCCAAGTAGACTAATAATAACTTAATTATTTAAGTCGATGTAAAATGTCGATTAAAATGTTTCAAGTCAAATAGTATATGTATGAAATCATAGAATAGTTGACATTCGGTAAATATAGGTCTCAGGGCCGTCTCGATTGGAGGCGTAAAGATATTTTAGGAGACGAGTAGCATAATGATATGCCGCAGTAAATACTCATTTCAGCATGACGATTATATTTTAACGTTATCTGCATGCTTTATGTTACTATCCAGGGTTTTTATATATACACTTATTAAGTTTATCATGGTTGTTATATTTTTGTTAACTTGCCAGTTTAATCCAAAGATTTTGTGAAACTTATGTTTTTTTGTAACTTTATCTCATATTTTAGGGTTAAGCTTCATGAAGCGGGACTTTTTTATAATCGTTTTAATTGTAGATTTTAAGGGGAAGCAATATGGAGGTAATCGTGTTTTAGATATTTAAATAGTAGAACAGTTTCGTTGCCAGACGGTATCATTGTTCCGTTTAATTAAAAATAAATTAAAACGAATTGCAACATGTTTTGCTTAAGCAACAATCGCTATTAAAAACAATATAATGTTTGTTCCAATCTCCTCGGATATACTTTGTGTCGAGATGGAAAAAAAAACTTTTTTTTTAAAGATTTCTGTTAAATACTTTTTTTGTACAAGACATAATAAGCTAGTAAAGAGTTTAATGGAACTCTATCTTATTTTGTTTTATATTAAGATATGAAATAAGATAACACAAGGTTTTTTTTTATTTTGGCATCTTCTTAAGGTGTCCTTTTTAGGTTATTTTTAATCGGATCGTTGGCAAGTCAGATCGTTAAAAATATAGTAATACTAAGTAATTTTGGCGTTGGTTAAAAAATCTCTTCTAGATGTCCGCTTGCGCTGGGCATTGCAGCTTACGTCATCTTAAATATTTTTTTGATTAAATATATAAATTTTTAATTTACAAATTTTATAAAATTTATTTTGCCGTAGCACGAGGTATAGATATTATAATAATATTTTTATTTTCTTTAATATAAAATAATGATCTGGAAATAAATATGTAGATCACTGAATCGTAATGCTGGTAAAAGGTCACCGATGAAATAAAAAAAAAACAAATTTAATTATTTTTTTCGTATCAAATGCTAATTTTAACAAAACTATTCAAATTTAGAACGAGAATATTTATCACATTTTAATTACAATGATGTAAGTACCTAATAAGGTAATACGATATTGTTTATTCTCGTTTCTCCGATTTTGTCTTGTGTCCCTTTACCTTATTTTTTATATGCGATGAATTATTGAAAATAAATGTCTTTAGGTATTTAAATCCCTTGCGATTCTTGTTGCGGTCATTAACGGCGTTTTAAAACGATATTAGTCATTGGACTTACGTTTCTTGACCTCTGTAGCGATGAAAAAACTTGCCGTTTGCTTATTAAATACCGTATGTTTTGAAATTTAAAGCTTCCAAGATGCTAAAGCTACGTTCCTTTGAAAATGAATATATCGAGGCTTGTAGAGTTAGTGAACCAAAATAATAGTAGAGTTAATACGTTTTTTGTCTCTTTTTTTTAATAATAAGATAATATCCGAGTCACTGCTGGTCAGTTGCAACAATTTCGTGTTTAGATAAAATGTTGTGAACTAGAATAACTTGAATATTACATAGAGTTACATTCAACGATGTACTGGAGGGTAGATACGCGTTCAATATTCAAAAATTGTCGTCGTGATAATGTAATAAATTAACATACAGATATGGCTAATAGTTAAATGTTTTGAGACTTTGAACGCGTTAATTAAGGCGCAATTGGGTATGCCCGTTGGCCCTGACGTAATTGTAGCAAGAGCGTTAGGGATATTTGCTTTGCATTTGAAATTATTTAACACATTATAAAGGTTCAACCAATGTACCTTTACGATAACTGCACGTTCACACGGTGACTGCGCTTTTTTTCCGACGTATGCGGTCGAGCAACTTTTGCGGTGTTATACACTTTCTGTTGTCACTGCGGTTAAACGTGGGCCGGTCAAAAACTCAACAGTGAACCCGGCGCATGACTAAAAATGTAAACGGCGACAATTTTTGTTATTGATTTTATTTGAAACTGTATCTACTAGAAAGTTCTTTGGTATATCGATACTTACCCTGTAGATAATTAAGCTGTGTTTTACCAAAATATAGGATAGGTAAGGAGTTGGATCTGATGTACAATATGTTTAATTTATTACATACTTATACATTTAATATTCTCCAAATATTATATTTAATATTGTATTAAGCTTTATGGAGTATAGTTATTATTAAATTACATACACTTGGTCATATATATGTGTAATAGTTAAGAACAATAGGTACCGTGGACTATGCACATTGTAGGAGTTGTGTGTTTAATAAGCAATAAGTTTATATATTTAAATAAGTCAGTCATGTGACTTATTTAATAAAACTGCTTATCAGAATCTCAATATTTACTTAAAGCATCACTGAATTGAATTATATATCATTTTCTTTTTTTTATAATAGATTAGAATTTCTTATTATCTATTTTTATATTCTTGATTATTAGTAATATTTAATTAAATAAACATATCTGCGCTGAATTAATCAAAATTATATTGTATCTTAAATAATATTTGCATACGTAAATATTTACTTAAAATTATTTTGATATTCATTTTAATATACAGTTTTTTCTGCGAACAGGCACAATAATGTAATATTGTAGTTTCAATTTCATTTAATTTGTGATTTAAAGGTATGTAAACTTTATTATCCATTTATATCTCGAACTACAGATATGTAATAGAGAAGTGGGGCGTACATTTTATTTAAATTATCTTTTCATTATATAAACACCGATCACTCATAATACTAGGTCTGAATAGGGTGTGCAATTTCAAGAGGGGTTTTAAAGCGTTATATTAATATGGGTATTTCAATTACTCCCACTAAGAGGATTTACATATTTATAACTTGAGATTCGTTCGTATACCGAAATAAAAACAAATCGACTTGGTAAAGTTTGCAGTGCAAAATATATTTATCAAATAAAATAAGCTTTAGTTCACCCTAGCCAGCTAACTAACTAAACTTATAAAATTTTAATTTTAGTCTTTTAAGTCTCAACAACAGTTTAGTAACGAAGTAATAAATGCTTGTGTTTTTTTTTTAATAAATTTCATCATAACAATTTTTTTTCTTTAGTATAATGTTTGGGTTCATTAACCCCTAATTGCACAACCTATTTCGATCTATATTCATAATTCTCTGAGAATCACCATAATCCAATGTCCTTTCTACATTAACTATATTATACTTAACACTCTTGCACAAAGTATAACAATATTATTACGAT
>DWPA01003505.1:0-13979 GCA_018251375.1 Calpodes ethlius
ACTTTGTCGCACAATAGCTCTATGGTTTTAAACAGGTTCTCGGATCGGTGCTCCGGTATGCCATTTATTTCCACCGTAAACCGTCCAAAGTTCATTATTTTGTTTCAATTAACGTCAACACATTTAACACTAGCAGTTTAACGGAAAATTTTAAACTTGTTTTTTAAGTTATATTCGTGCATCGTCACTTTTTCACCACAAGTAATACACAGTTTCTTAATGCGCAATTTACTGATTCTAACGGTATAAGTTGAGTCGGTAATCTTCCACTTTTCAACTCCTTTTCGAATTAAAAAGACAGAGAGCACTAGTAACACGTCTATATTCAAACACGATCCTTTCGATATAAAATATATAATATATTCGATAAATATATGCTTCATTCCAACCAGCCTATACCACATCTCGGTTGACTAATCTACAACAATATCTTCCATTACCTAACATTTTCGCCACAGACAAAAGACGATTTGTCCTATTACACTCCTTACGCAAATAGCGTTATGAAACTTTGATCCGAAGGGCAGAATAACTTTTGTTTTCAATATTCCCGTGTTTTTTAATAATTCCCGGGGTCATCATCTTAGATTTATTTACCTATATAAACTTGAAGAGTGTCGTTTGTAACATTATTTGTTACATAAAAAAACAAGTTATGTTATATTATAATAAGTATTTAACTTAACCTACAGCTTTCTAGTGCTAAGGGTATCCTGATCTACGGAGGGACAGTCGGCGTAGAATAGATGTCAATATTCTGGGCCGCTCGAAAACTATCAAAGTTTTTATTGTGGTTGCATGTAAATTATTACAATTGTATTTCCGTTCCAGGAAGCGACGGTTCCTTATTACCTATATGTTAACTACTTACATTTGAATTTAATTCAATGCAAATAAATTGTCGTTATGTTTATTCTAAACATGTCAGCCAGACAGTTACATTGTTTATGATTGCAAGTTCAAAGTCACGCTTTGTTTCTTTTTTGCGTGTCTAGCTATTTATTTTTATTAATCATTTAGTGTATTTTAAACCGCCTTTTTTCTTGATATGTTCTTAAGAGTAAAATGAAAATTTAAATAATAAAAATGCTATTAAATTGGTTTAAAGCGAATTTTCCTTACTGTGCACTTGTGCTTAACAATAATAATAATTTATATGGATAAATGTACCCTATAAAGTTGTTTTTTTAGCCTATAATCACGCCGATATATATTTATGTTTATACTAACTGTATTAATAAACCATATTTAATATTTTTATGAAATGCAAGGCCTTAAATACTGAAACATAATTTGAGAGTCTAATAGTCCCTTTTTTCTTTACAACAATTTTGGCAAACGATATCTAACAGGCAGAGATGAAATATGATGATTTGACGAATTTACATTTTTTTTTACCATCTAAATTAACTGAAAAAATATTTGTCCTACTAGATTTAAGGTTTTTTCAAAGTGTCCTCCGCCTCCGACATGTATCATAGACAAGGTCATGAAAAATAATTACTCATCAGCTATTTTTTTTTTATTGTTTAGTTTATATTTACAAATTCCGTAGTACGCCATTTTGGTCCTCTAGTTCCATATTTAAAATTCACGAATTTTTTTCTACACTTTGCTTTTGGAGCTGAGTCACACTATTACATATGTTTGCATATATTGCATTGTTTTCTGTGCACTAGGTATTCCATGCTGGTATCGACCATAACCATGTAAAATGGTTTTCAGTTGTGTAAACTTGTGTTTTATTTGTTTAAAAAAATATCGTATAATGATCTTTTAAGTTTACCACCAACACTAACACAATTTAAAAAAATATATCTCCAATGTTTAGTGTACATATGCAGTGTTCCATCGAAAAGTATCAGATAATGATGTATAGACAATAATTGATAATAAATATCAATATTATTGCTTTGATGGTCCCTAGAGGCCATCTTTTGCAAAAACATATTCTGAGTTACAAGTTCGACGACTTATTAATTGTTTTATAATATTACAGAGTCAGATGTCGCTGTGTGATGTGATCAGAATCCAAAAGTTTATGTTTTTTTATTTATATAAAAATATAAAAATCCTAGATATTTTCATGAACTAACCAATAGCCAAAAAATATCTGGATAGTAAATATTTTTCATGGCCTTATCAATGATACATGTTGGAGATGGGGGGGCTATTTGATAAACCTCAAATTTTGTGGGACAAATACATATTTTTTCAGTTCATTTAGATAATTATCTTGATAATTAACAAAAATACCCAGGTAGTAATAATTTTCTTAAATTCGTCAAATCAAATTTTTGTGAGGATAAAATTGGGCGTCACGTCAAAATTAAGCTACTTAAAATCAGCTTGTTAGTCGCAAATGCTGAAAATGAGCGAGGGATCCCGAACTATACGCATGCTAGGTATATCTATCTGTGGTCATGATAAAGTTAATATTTTCATAGTCAGTATCTGTTTTGAAAATAAAATATGTTTAACAATTGATAAACAACTTGATTGTGTTTATTTATTTAATAATCATTTTAGTTTTAATTGTTATCAAACGAACTTTGCAATTATTCAGAATTTATATTATCATAACTGACACGTGCGAATATTCGCATTAATAAATGATGATTTTATATCATTCAACAAAGAGTTAAAGGAGATATAGAGGTTATTGAACTATTTATTTTATCAGTTGTGGTGTTGTAAAATAATATTTTCTACAGTTTTAAAAGTAATAAAAGAAGAGCCATATGTTTACAACTTATAATTCCTGTTATTATAATAAAAATATTTATGACATGCATACAATGATTGGGTAATCACGACACATAATCACGAAGGTTCAGGATTTGTAAAATGCACAAAATTGCATTATTTTTTAATCTTTATTTAAATTGGATGTGGGTATTATCTTTGAACTGTAACGGGTATTATTTAGTACTTATTTTGCAGGCATTTTATATCCATTGATATATCTACTAAATATTATGGATAAAAGTCTCGACGAGACTGGTCGAGGTTGATGAGTATTCGTACTATCGTTTCGTCCTCCAAGTTAGCCACTAAAACAACGTAAGTTGTTCAGAACAGGACGTATTTTAAAAAGGATTATGTAAATTGAACCAGTCACCTCTGACTTACAAGTAAGGTCAGTTAGGTCAGAGAATTAAGAGAAATACATTTGTGTGTGCAAGCGTCATTACATATTATATAAAAACTAACGGATATTGTTTAGTAAATCTGGACCTGAAAAATATTTGACGAAAACAATTGTTAGGGGAATATATTTACGCAATAGATCTCATAACAACGGTATTTTTTTGTCTGTCTGTCTTTATGTTTGTAATAATATAATCCGCATAATTGTATCCGATTAGGATACGGTTTCTACTGAAATGAGATACCTATAATAAATATTACGTCTATTTAAATAATTCTGTCCATTTTTTTTACAATGTGTTTATAAAAACATAGGTTTCTCGAAGCGAAGTGAGGGTGTTTACTAGTTAAGAAAAAATACCTGTGGTATAGAAAGTCGGTCACTTTAAGTTACTCATATATTGAACATATACCTACCATATGTGCAGATTTCTTCACTTGTTTTAATGCAATGTGCAAAATGTTTGTACATTGGAGTGTCAAGTAACCTATAGATATTGGAACGTTGGTTTCAAGAACGCGGGGGCGTGAGTTCGAACCCTGTACGCACCTATAACTTTCAAAAGTTATATGCGTATTACTAGTTAATTATCACTTGCTTCGGTGAAGGAAAACATCATGAGGAAACCTGAACACCCGAGAGTTCACTATAATGGTCTCGAGGGTCTGTGAAGTCCACCAATCCGCACTTGACTGTTGACTTTGACCTATACCCCTCACATTGTGTGGTGACACCTGATTCCAGCAGTGGGTTATGATGATGATGAATCGAAAAATATGCACATTTTGCATAAAATCTAATGACACTCTTTACATTTTGTGTCGCAAGCCTCAAACTATATACACAACGCCTTCAATCTTGGAGCTACTGTCATATCTTCGAATATTCTACCGATAGGGCAGTTGTGTGTTATAAATGATAGTTGCTCGCTACCGCTGTCGGGGATATGACGGTAGCTCCATTAATGAGGACATTGTGTATACTTATACAGTTTACGATTTTGCCAGTTATTCAAAGTCCACAATAAACTTCAATTTATTATTATTCCTAAAAATTTTACTGACTACTTTCTTCAAACGTACGACAAGACTATTTTATATTTGCAAAACAGATCACGAGTTAGTTTATAAATATATATTAAAGCCGAAAAACCGGTCCTATTTCAAGGAGAATTTGGTTACTGGACAAAAAGCTTGGCTATGGCTACTACAAAAAAATCCCAATAAAAAACTGTTTCAATCGGTTACTCGAAACGCAAAAATATTAAAATTAAATTAACTTTATAAAATGATAGTAATCGTTCTTAATTAACTACATATGTTCAATTTATGAATCCACTTTAAAAAGTAACGAGAGCCTTAATACCTATAGTTTCGACAAAATCAACACACTGCGTGAGCGACATCTACCGTTATGCGAGATCACAAAATATTGCTATATGTACCTGGTGTCTTAAACCTTAAATAATCGGAGGAATTAAAAACAAGGTACAGAACTGTATTGGCAAAATGGATTTTTGGCCAGTATTTCGGATAGAATACCCGTTAGTAGAGCGCCCAATTTTTTTTTTTTTGCGTCACAGTGAACTGCTGTGTTGCCGCAACTATCACACCCATATCACAGGCATATGTTACCGAGATGCTCAGAAAATAACTTATTTTTTTTTATTTATTTAAAAAGAAATGTTTCGGAATCTTTGATCAATCCTTCCGTGCAATATTATTCAATGCAACATTTCTATGAAATGTATTCCAAGCTAATCGACTATAAGTAATCAGTGAAGGTTATCACTGTAGTTACGAAATCTATTGTTTTAAACCTATCCAATAATAGTTTTTCTAAAACATCTTCCATCACAGACGATAATAAAAAATTACTGTTTAATTGTTCAGTATATAATTATATATTGATAAATTTCCTCTAAAGGACCGTCATTGTTGAGGTACTTGCCCAGGGCAGTGTAGATCTGATCAGCCGTTTTGCGTGACTGAGTAATAAAAACCTAAAGTTTCACATTTATGGTAATAAGTAAGATAATGTCAGTGAAAATCGGAACTTCAGCTCTCCTAAACGGTTTGGCTAGGACAACCTCAGGTTTGACAAGAAGTCTTCAAAATAAAAAAAATACTTAATCAAAAGCGTCCTTCACCCTTCGACTAAAGTGTAATCCTAGATCAGCCTAACTTGAACAGTCAAATATTGAAACTTAACAACAAAACCCTCTTTATTGTACATCAAAATAGTATAGGGATATATTATTATGGTACGCAGTACAAGAGGCGGTCTCACCACTTAAGTAGCGATCTCCTCCTTAAACCTGTACTTATAAATAGGGTATCAAAGCGGGGTTTTACATTTTAGTATTTAAACCTGAAGAATGATTATAGGTTACAACTTCAGTGAATAAGTTGATATCTAGGTTTCGAATAAATAAGCGAGATTCTATTGTAATAAATGGTTGCTGCAGTGAACTCCAATTATGTATAATTATTGATGGCTTGTAAAGAACATTAAAAAAAACCGGCCAAGTCTGTGTCATTCGCAATGCACGATTCCGTAGTATCATGATCATTTAATAGCTAACTTGCGAATTTAAGAAGATTTGATGGAGTTCTTTATAATTTATGATATAATAATTCAACTTGCATGATTTTTTTCGCAGGTCACGCATTAAGCATTTAGCTGACATAGAAAGAAGACACTTGACTGTAACTATAATTAGCACTTTTAAGTTTAATGTTTCGTAGATTTCTGGATCGGAAAATAACCGCCAGATCCCTTCTTAAATATCTTTTTCCTTTTTCGACGTGATACGTATATACGTATACGTACATGCAGATTTAAGGTTTTCTAGTAGGTAATAACGATCAAAGATATGCTTAAGACGGACGAACACCGCAAAACTGCAAGGGTTTCGTTTATCTACGGAGCTCTAAAATAGAACGTAGTAAGTAATTATACTGTAATTATTAGTCATTGTTCAAGCTTAAGTGAACCGCACATAATAATATTAATAAATACCTACATCGTTACGGATTTATCCGTCGGCTAAATACCGGTTAAGTCTGTCTGAACTTGTCTAATATAGGGTTGTCTACTTGTTTTTATTATGCGGCCATAAAAAAGTATTAAAAAGGCAAGGCAACATCTTCCTCTGTACAATTAAAAATGAAGGGGTAATTTTTTGTACAATTATCGTATTTTCTAAATGTTGTCTAAGGAGCACCTAAGTATCGAGTTAATATTAAAAAAAAATTGTTTTACAATAACTGTTGAACATTTGTCTGTCCTGTAACACATTAGTATATATTTTACAAAACTTTTTATCCTGGTAAATAACAAGGTCTTCTCGAGAAACATGATAAAAAATGTATGATTTTTAAAACATCAATCGATTATCTTCGAATTCAGTAAAAACACAAATTTCCTTGAATTAATTAAATACGTGTTACTAAAGGATTATAAATATTTTTGGAAATCAGTTCCCGGCTGAACTGCGTTATTTAATTATAGTAGGTAACTTTAGAATATAGGTCCTTTTTAACATAAAGTCGCCTTATTTTTAATGTTATTATACTTACAAGAGTTACAAAAAGAAATAAACTTTTGAAATACAATCAAGTATGTGGAAAAGGTCGCGGGCACTGTTGGTTTATAATCTCATCTCTTGAAGTGTACATGACATTTGAGTCTAGGTAGGTACAAGATCTAATACTTTTTATATCCAACAAATATGATTCCTTAATGGCGGATTCATTCCGACTAACTTAATGTTTTAGGTTGATTCGAGACCACCGTCCTCGTATGGTGTTGAACAAGGGACAGGTTGTGGTACCAAGTAATTGCTGTTGGAAGTTTCTAGGCTTTTATTATTCAGCAACACATACAGCCAGTTACTGATTTTCATGGATTACGATGATCACTTACTATTCTCGAACACTTTTTATCGGCCCGTTAATAAAAGTATGAGACTGTAGTGTCTCCTGGTTTTAATTTCAACTCATTATTGGACCACTTCAGGGTATAGTCGCTCTTCGTAGCTCGTACCTAGAACACTACCCCACCCTGTACCACTCGATGAATGGACATCCCAAATAAGAGAAGCTTTTGTTACAAAGCTTAGCAATTGTTATCCGTATTGTAAATTATCAGGACCGACGGCTTTACGTGCTCTGTGATGCACGTAAGCGCTTAAGATAAATTCGATTCTTAGAAACTATATATCATTCTATAGCGTCCATTCTTCTAAGTTTTGACGCAAACTCCACTATAATCTTCCAAAGAGCCTAAATATAAAAATATCTTTTTTTGTAACGAGGTTCTTCGAATTTGTGATTTGGTTGTTAACGAAGTATTCCATTGTATTTAGAATTAAGGTTTCAGAGCTCCGATACAATACAATTTTTTCCGATACGAAGCAGACGCTTTGTTTCCCTAATTCTTTCAAGAGAAAAAAAATCAAAACTGTTTATTTTGGTTACATTAGCAATTTATACGTTTTTATCATATCTTTTGAAGTTTTGATCACTTACCTACATCCGTATACGTAGGTCAAAGGTGAAAAAAAACATAATATAAAAAATAGAAGGAGATTTGTTGCGAATATTTAATACCTATATTTTTAGCAATTAATCATCTAAACGAGTGACAAGAAGCAATAGAGCTTACAATTTTTTACTGGCATATTTAAATCTACTTGATTTGCGCCATGACCTACTCGCAAAGGATATCTTGGTAACTGTAGGTATCTATGTATTTACTTATTGAGCACTTGTGTAGGCAAACAAGATACTTCTGTCAACATTATCACATACATTTATTTTTATGTCTCCTTTGTATAAAATCTGGGTAGATATAAGTTTATTGATATAGTTACTCGCACTTCACTGATTTTGTCGTGACTCGTGACAGCGTTAAAACTGTATCTATACAATTCATTTATGAAATTTTAGGTCAGACACAAACAATAACATACTAATATTACTTTAAACACAATCCATTTCATCTTGTAGTTACTTAAAATAGAAAGTAACATGACTTCTAGTAAAACACGAAATACGGTACCATTGGTGTTTGTATTGTAAGCACCATATTTCTGCTAAAACAATATGAAAGCAGGTCGACTGCCAAGATTCTTACGTAAAATACTTACCGGAGCATTGCTGCACATCTGTGGCGGTGGCCAGTACGAACAGGGAACACAAAAACAAACTCAACGGAACCATACTGACGTCTCGTCTGTCCGACCGCTGAATACCTTATAGCCTACCACGAGCCGCACTACTCTCTAGTCACTGACGCTGCGAATCAAAAGCAGCCACTTTAAACGTAAACGATCGCACCTCTATAATAAACTACAAAGGCGAATGCAGTCGATGGCTTCGGTGTATCACATAGGGTTTAAAATAGAATGTTGTCTTTCGCGAAATATCCTCCGTCCACAAACCACAGACGAGTAGCATTTGTACTGACAATGCTCATTCCGGATGTAAGCACTACGTTACGCACATAACCTGTACGTTGACAATAGCCATCAACTTAGCTATGTAGGTACCTACTATTTTTATAGCTTGCCAGTTTTTGCAAAATGCTCTAGCACGGGTTTAAGCTTTATTACTGAGGAAAAAAAATTCGTTTAAAACGAGATCAAACATTAGTTATCTCCCGATGCTAGAAAGATATATTTTGATCAAGTTATGTCTAAGAATAAGAAAGATTTTATTTAAAATATTTTTTGACAAAACTAATTGTATGTGCTTTTACGTGTTTTAAAACAATAACATTTTGATATCAAGAGATATTTCTATACCTTAGGATTTGTAAAGTTACTGACTGTTCTTCCAGTTATTGAAATTGTACTGAGAAGTACGACGTACTATGTACGACGATAAAATTAGATTTGCGTTAGATTTTTTTTTATTTGTGTTGTACTTACATAGGAATTAATATATGTATATATATATATATTTGTTAATATTAAGTTCTTGGAAACTAAACCTATTTTTCGTTCTAGCTGTGGGTCTCATACAATATGGTTTTTCACAATATATAATTTTCTATGAACCTAACTACCGTGTTACAGGAGATTTGATTATACTGAAAAAAAAATACCTTTTTATCTGTGGCTAAATTAAACCCAAGCTATGTTCCATCAGCGCCATCCTTACATATTAATAGGATTATATCGACTTGGACGCAAGGAAAATTTGATACCTACTATAATTGGGCGTTTGCTGTGTACCCAAGTAGAGTGTAGATAGCGGGTTACACAACTAATGATTAGACGACTTAGCTAAAGATGCTTCTTACCCCGTATTCAACAACAATACATGCCTGAGTAATGCTGCAACGCAATGCATCGAAAGCTATTCTCAGTGCGCTCGTCATGGCAAACTAATAATTTTATAAACATCACTCAAGCTTTAATTGGCTATAAGCGCAAGAAAAAATACATATTGAATTTAAATAATTAAAATCAATTGTAATGTATTATTTTTAAATTAATGAAGATTAAAGATAAGAGAAAATTAATGAAGTATTATTATTATTTTCATTTATATAAATAATAATAACACATCAGGAAGCTATGTCTATAAGATAACTGCTTTTGTTGTCTTGACTTTTGACTACCTTTTGAAGGTTACGTTGCCCATTTAATGTTATCCTGTTTCGAATTTTTCCTAGTTCAAGTAACGAATTCATATATTGTTCCTTAATATACGTAACTACAGCTTTTGTATTTTTATTTTAATTAATTGTACATATATTTTTTCAAAGAGGAAACTATAAGTCCTTTTATTTTAATTCCTATCTATACTAATATTATAAATACGCAAGCGTGTTTGTTTGATTGTCCTTATTCACAACATAACGGAGCCTCCTTATGGTATAATTTTTGTTATAGAAATAATAGGGAAGTCGAAGAGTACCATAATCTACATCATCACCGCGAAAATTTGTCTCATTTCTGTGGGTAGATCCATTACGATGTATAATTCAGCCAAACTATAGATAGTTAAAAACAAAGCGTTACCTAGAAACAAATTATAAAAAAAAAATCATTATATAGTTGTTATAATTATTTTCACACGCGACTGAAGCCGCGGCTTCACAAACATCTTTATAGAATTGTAATTAGTTTCACTGGAACGGATCTAACGATATCAATGTTGATTTTGAAAATTATTTAGGCCAATGAATATGAATGAATGACGACTAATCAAGATATAATTTTCAAAAACGTTCGTTATTATGCAGTTTTGGAAAATTGCTTGTTTAAAGTATAGGACTAAGTAAAGGATATTTACAATCGCTTATCAATGTTAATTTGTTAAAACATCTTGCATTTAAATTAAACTATCATAAGCAGCTTGCAAGGCGTCACTGTAATTATCTGGTCTCGTGGACAATGAAGTACCTAAATAAAACTATTAATATCCACCATTAACATAATTATTAAGGTGAACCAAATTTACTAAGATCTTGCAAAGCTTATATAGAAACACTTTAAACTGAATTTAGATTGTATGATGTATAGATATTAGTCTTTGCCGCGACTACGTTGGCCGGCGATAAACATAAGTATTTCGGTATAAAATTAAAAGTAAATTCAAAAATGTTTCAGGCGTTGCGTCATCTTGTGGTTGATAAGGTTAAAGTGTACTGTACAGAGCTCATTGAACCATGCAATTATCACTCATACTTACAGCGCCATAAAAGTTTCGGGTACAAACTAGGTAGAAACACTAGGTATGTGTCTTGGCCCCTAAAATCTGTTTGACCGCTTAATTGTAAATTGTTCCTTAGGTATGTATATAAACGTATAGACTTAGAATATAAGTAATTTCTCGAATCGAAACTTCAATAAATTGCGCGGGATACCTACAGCGATGGTTGCCGTAAGGTTGTGTCCAAAAAGTAGAAAGACTGGTATAATAAAAGTAAACTTAACATCATGTGTCTGAGAGTTTATGTTTAGCAAAGTTTAGTAACGCATGCAATCTTCGTTGCGATTCGCATATTTAGGTATACAGGCACATACACTTAATTATATTTTTTGTCAACTTTGAAGTGTCTGACAGATGTTACTACCAAAAGAAAGGGTCTGGTTATTAATTATTTTATTTTTGACGATATTCCGCTAAAACACCGCTTAGACCTGTTTTTAAAAATACCTTTATTTTATTTACCTTGAGTACCTTACGTCTGTAAATCGGCCATCTTTATCGGCTATAGTTATCTGATACAATATACAGCCTCACAATTAATTCTAATACTACTTTATCCAACATATTTCGTACCGTAGAAAATAATCAATAATTGTTATCATTCCTACATTCAATGCGATCTATCGTTAAACACAGTTCGAATTTATGGATACTTATAGTTTTATAGATTGTTTACTACAAACATTCAAAATTATATTTCTTATATTTTAATAATGTAGATTTACAAAACAATTATTACATCTTAGTTTTATACATTAATATTTTTCCATTGTGCGTTTATCAAAATATGTAGTCATAAGAAGGTCACGCGGTGAGCATTTTGGTCTCAAGTTAAAGCTTATTACTTATGCATTATTGTGAATATTTTATAACAAATAATAATCTATAGAAATGTTAAGTTTACTTATTTGCCCCTACGTGTGACCCTATTTACATTAAACAAGTGGATTGAACACATCGGCTAAGAACTCAGTCCGATAAAATAGCAATGAGAGGGATCTTCGTCCCTTTTTAGTACTACGAGTGATACGTTATTCTAAATTCTAAGCTGGTAAGATGTGCGAGAAGGATTGAGGGCACCCTGGAGTCTTTTTTGTCTCTTTAACGTAATAAAATAGTTAAATTTTTTATACGAGGTAAATTTAAATATTATCCATTTTTTTTCTGTAGACATTCTAATTTGCTTAGCATAGTAATAATAAAAAGTGACAAACGCACATATAATATGTTCTTGAATACGGGGTACGAAAGATTTAGAAAATGGTACAAATCGATAATCATACATTTAATTTTTTAAATAAAACTAGCAACACTGGAATTGTCAGTCAAATTTGGCCAGAAATATAATGTCATCTTGACATTTATATGTAAACATTGAGTTCAATATTAAAAATATCAAATAATCAAATTTTGACTATATTTCGTATTGTTTCTTTAAGTTCGCTACACATAAATCAACATACGTTTTGCATTAACTATGCAGTTATAATTTCCAAGGCACAAAAGTAATTTTAAAATTACGTGTTGAAAAGTTTTTATTATAATATACAACAAATGTTCTATAAAATTAGTGATTAAAATTTGTTGTGGTAAAATTATTTCCCATGCGAGAGATTAATATTACTCTTTCATGTGGCTGTTAAATAAAATAAACACGATGTTACCTGGGTCTAGAATTGTCTTGAAAAATAACCTCCCGAAATTGGCAATGAGGCTAAGACATAAATTAAGCAAAAAGGTTGAAAAAGAACCAACTAAAGTGGCTTCTGATGTCATGAACTATTTACAAAATTCTGCTGAATATCAAAATATTATAAAATCATTGCCCAAATCTTTGCTTAGAAAATATAAGTCTCCTGAAAGTATGTATTTAATCAACCAAAAGACTGCTAATGTTATAGCACAGGAGGTCAAAAAATTTTTAGATGACAGTTCTGTAATAGTTGAAGTAAATCCTGGTGTAGGTGTTTTAAGCAAAGAGCTATTACATATACAGAACAGAGATCTACATTTGTATGAAACTTCAAGTCATTTCACGCCAATTTTAGATGTAAGTTACTTCATAGTACATTATTGTTATTAGTATTATATAAACAGAATATTATTTAGTCAATAATTTGAACTCCAAACTTCAGTAATTTTTCTCAGGACCTACAGAAACAATATCCAGGAAGAGTTAAATATAAAATAGCAGATTTCTTTGGAATGTGGAAGCTAGCATTTCAAGATAAAATGGATGGAGGGAATAGGATCCAAGAATTATTGGGTCCTTTGAGCACTGAAGATAATGGTTGGCTGTTAAATATTGTAAACTAAACATAACTATCAGCATTGTATAATTATCAATATTAATATCACTTAATTGCTTCAATAGTTTTCATTGATATTGTATTAATAGTGATCATAATATTGATAGTATTGTTTATTAACTATCTGTATTATTGATAGTACCAATAGTATTAACATTCAATATTATATATTACTATAGTATTATCATATCAATTGTTTCGTCTTTCATCAATAACTATATTTATACTGTTGTTATGCATATAAATATTCTTACTGCTTTTTGAGATATCATTAGTCTGTTGATACCATTGCATGAAACTAATACTTATGTAATACTATTGTAAAAAAATGCATTCTTTTTTAAAATAACCCTTTGCATTTTTCAGAAAGAATTATAAAAATAATAGGGGCAATGCCAGGTCTCAATTTTATGAAGCATTTGATCAACACAATTGTTTTTCACAATTCAAGCAACCAGCTAGGAAGACCTGACCTCTTCATAACAATGCCAGGCCACCACTATGAAGTAATATTCTATTTATTTATTTTGTTTTTTATAAATAGCAGCAGCATAGATGAACATGAACTCTGATTGAAACAACAATAAAATTGGATAACAAATAAAAATAATGCTATCACACTCATACCCTTGCATTATGATTCCTTGTGTCGCGGGTGGTATAGACAACACAAACCAACACAACCCATGACCCGAGAACAAATATCTATCACATAAATATCTGCCCCGGCTGGGAATTGAACCCAGGACCCCTCGCTTTGCAGGCAGGGTCACTTCGAACTAGTCTACTAAA
>DWPA01003506.1:0-13978 GCA_018251375.1 Calpodes ethlius
AGTGTAGTGTATTTTAGAAGTGTAGTGTATTTTAGAAGTGTAGTGTATTTTAGAAGTGTAGTGTATTTTAGAAGTGTGATGTTATTTAGAAATGTAGTGTATAAAGATAAGGTTTGAGAAACAAAAATGTATTTACGAGTTATTTTTTTTATATCCTAAGTCTATACAAATTTATACATTGGTCAATTACTATTGGTTTTTTTTTAAATTAAACCGGTAAAAATTAAAATTTATTACATGAAATACCGCGTTGGTATTCGCAACATGATTACATTTAAGCATATTGAAAAAAATATCGTCTACAGTGTCAAGGAAGTGACTGGCATTGGCGTCACTCATATCGAAAGCAACTATTGAAGTTCGCAAAATATGTTGACGTGTGTAGAGCAATGGCCTCGTCGTCAATGTGCTAAAGGCTTTATTTACATAAGATGACTAGGTATTGTGTAAAATGTGGGATAATCCTATTTTGAGTCAAAAACATTTTTTCCAACTCGTTGATGTGGATTCGTGGTCGATTCTCTGAATCGTGATCTGAATCGTACTCACTGCTTCTATGATCTAAGCAGGTTTGAAGGTTAGTGTCTAATATTGTTGGATTTGTAAAACATACCTATTTAACTGGTACTGATGGCATAAAAATCTCTTAAAAGTGTTGGAGTAATCGATAAATCTCACATTTAGGTTGCTAAACAGATCTCAGAGATAGTAGCGTTATTATATAACACAAATAAGAAACTAAAGATCAGGTTTTCCCCCCAAAACTTTGCAGCATTTGCCTTACCGTATTCTCAAATCTATCTATCTAACAGCCTTTAAATGCTGGACATAGGCTACCCTAATTTGCGCCACTTAGAGTGCATTTACGGCCCTGAGCCTTCTGAATTCAGCGAATACCCGTTGCCTTCTTCGTAAAACAGCCGGTATTCGTTGGATTCTCAAACACTTTGGACAAATTAGAAGTCCTCATGACAATATGGAGAAACTCATAGCGACATGAAAGTCAAGGACAAGAGACCTCGGAGCTTACCGGAGAACTAAACGATAGCACGATTCTCCAGCAAACTCCTGAACAACATAAATGGAGGCATGTTATTGAAGAGAAACAACTCAAACAGAATTATTAAAAATTGCTTACATATTTCACATAGCGTGATGAGATGCAATCAATTATATAACTGAAATCCACTTTCTAGATATTTTTCTCTTACAAATTGTGCGTTTTCACAAGCTGATTGCTACTAATTAATCAGCAATCTCCTTGTAGATCAGTTATGTACGTTACGACTTGACTCGGTTCGATTGAACTTACGGATGCAACGTCTTGATCTTTGATATTTGATTTGACACTGTCTAAATGTTGCGATATTTCGGTACGGCTACAAAATAATGCATAATAATTCAACAAATAATTTATTATACAGAATTTTGTATAGAAGTTAGGCGATTTCAATATTTTATCAATAGGTTTGTATTGAAAAATGGGAAAACCTTTTCACGTCCAAAATGTTAATAAAATTATAGAATTGCGTGTACGTTTATCGGCACTTCTTACAAGGAGAAATATATTATTACCACGAGTTCAGACGACGACTGCGTTTTGACGTATACGGTCGAACACGAGCGCAATGACATCAGAAAGTGTATGAAAATACAAAATTTGTTTACACGGGCTGCGCACGTGCCCAATCCACGGTCGAACGTCGATTGCATACGTTAAAAAACGCACCGCGTCGTCGCCGTATGAATGTGCAATTAATTTTTGCTTTAATGAGAAAAATGAACTCATTGATGTAATAATGACTCAAACGTTTATTACGCCATTTCTTCTCCATGAAAAAGCACCTTTTAGAAATGATGGTAGAATCAAAAATTTTGTACATCAATAATATCTACTAGTATAATATTTTTTTTTCATTTTGAGACGGACATTGAAGAAAAATACATTTATTTTATTTATATGTATATTTTAAATGCTGATACATTCATTCCCCTCAGTAGGATTCCCTGTGTCGTCGCTGGTGACATGGACAACGCAAATAACACGTTACTAACACCCGGGAACAAATATTTATCTGTCAACTAAATATCTGCTCCGGTCGAGAATCAAATCCAGGATCCCCCGTAGGTAGAGTCACTACCAACTAGCTATGGGGCCGTCGATATGAGTATTTGTTCATTATAACGTGAGTATTTAAATCTACAAATATTCCTATATAAGGCAATCAATATGTTAAAAGCTCTTTATACATTATTTATACAAAAATTCTGTAAAAACGGAGAACACTCAACGCAATACGATATACAAAACGTCATGTTTGGAACGTCTTGTCCCTGGCAACCGACACTTAAACAGATATTAAAAAGAACAGGGGTAGGATTGTACAAAAAGACAAGATAATTAAAGTTGAACAACTTTTTGCAATAAATAACTATAATCATATTTATAATGTGAATATTCTTAAAGTTGTCCGGCGTTTATTTATAGAGTGTAGGCACTGCAAGTTACACAACTGGCTGGCGCCAGGCGTCGGGTCGGTTGCGTTTCGCGTTTCGCGGGAAATCGCGTACCGACCGCCATCGAGTAATTGCGACGCCCTAATTGTTCCGCTGATGCTTGACCAGTAGCCCGCGTTGTCTACACGGATTTTTAAAGTTCCATCGGCATTTTTTACCAATTTTGCAATTGAGCACACTCGCTGTTTCGTCAATCAATGACGACATTACCGTACGTGGGTTCATTAGTAATCGTTACATCGAGCGCTTTATTAGATCCATTTAATCACACTCAACGGCAAAGATATCGCTTACTTAATGACAAAATTAAGATGCAGATATATTTTTTTAGATATATTAAGTTTTAAGGCTTGATTGCAATTCCACCTATAAATATATTAATGAAGTTTGGGAAATACAGTGTAAATTATCTTGAGCAGTTATCAATAATCTGTATCAGTAGCGTAGCGTAGTAGTTTTGTAAAGGTACATATATATATTATACAGTAAGTATATAAATGCAAAGGTATATGCAACATATTAAATAGGTATTATCAAAAGGACGTTCTTTAGAGTTTTGTCAATGTTAACGAACCATAATTACTATTATTATATACAATTTTGTTAGACTTAATTGTAATAACTTGTTTTACAAACTAAATAACATATTCTTGATTAAATGCTTCTTGTAAAAAGATTGTATTTTGTAGAGAAACAAACATGCGTGTTTCTATTGACGTCGCCAACCTGATACTATGTAACACATGGAGCTTTACTTCACAACATAAATTGATATTAGTTATTATCATACCCAGGAGCTTTTTTTCAAAGCTTTTATTTAAGTTCCAATGATTGTTAGTTTATTCGTATATTTGTTTGGGTCAAAGCTTGCAAGTTAAATTAGAACTAGGTTCTCTTATTTTTCGAGGCTTTAATTTATCTTGGCTTATCTTAAAATAAGCCAACGATGGTTTGATGGACATGATTAGATCATAATTTTGAAAATCCATTTTTATTAAACTGAAATTCGTTAATGGATACCTAACAAAAAAATTATGATCAGTCCATAATCAAAACAGAGAAATTGCTGCAATTGATTTATTTAAGATTATATTTTTTTATCTGTTATTGCAACCTTGTCTTTAAAAAAATTATACGTCATTGGTTTCTTCCGGGTATGATTCTAAAAATTGTTTAGGGTGGAACATAATCATTTAAACATTTTCCCCCGTTTTTAACACTTATTGCTGTCGTATCCAATGATAAAACCCTCGTATTCATAAACAATACTATAAGGTCACACAGTGAAGTATAATGAGAGGTTAAATTTGTAATCCCATGTACTTCACTAGTTCCTTGTAAACTCGGCAAGAAGAAAACAAACATGAGATAAAATTTTAAAAGTAATTTAGCTACGGGGTTTGAGAAGTCAGTTAAATAAAAAAATATGTTTCTTGCGTAAATGAGTTTGGGAATTCATTATCTAAGATATTATTATGATGGCTTTTGTCATGTGCATTACCCACATTCCAAATATACAATTCTCTCTCCACCAATCACAGTTCAGCTATAAAAACAACTTTGCCCAATATCCACAATAAATACATATTAAAATAGAGTTATTTCCGTGTTAAATTCCATAAGACGGCAATACCACACCATTGCATACGTTTGCAGTTCATTACATGCCCGTACTCTCTAGATCGGACGCGAAATTGTTTTTAAAGTAGATCCTGTCTGGTAACTCTTCAGGGAGCGGCGCCTACCTGTCATAGATCCATGGCCGAGTAACATCGTTCAATGTTTATCGCCACTTAGGTGCTAGGCCAAGTTTAAGTCGACTTTCATAACACTGTCCGATCGGTTTACGTGTCCAGGAAAGTTAGATAGACACGCGCAATACTTTCTGTATATAGTTAATGGTGACTTGGAGTTTCTAAGTTGTATGTCTACGTGTTGATCTTGTACATTTATTTATATGGAATTAATTATTGACGAACGCGGGAACCATTTATGTTTCACCAATATCGGGTAGAATTTTTGGGATAAAGATACCAACGAGTTCTTGAACACCTTCGATATTTTTTAATAATATTATAATACGGGCATTAGTAAGTTTTGTTAGTATTAGGTAGTTACAAGAATAACAGTATTTTATTATTCCTTAGTAAGAGGACTATGGACTTTAGAATAAGTTAGGTCTGTTACAATCTATCTATCTATCTAGCAGCCTTTTAAAGTCCACTGCTGGACATAGGGCTCCCCTAATTGGCGTCACTCCGACCGGTCCTGAGCCATCTGAATCCAGCGGTTTCCCGCCATCTTCTTAAGGTCGTCAGTCCACCTGGTCGGAGGGCGACCTGTACTTCTTTTGCCGAGACGCGGTCGCCATTTACAGTACAAGATATATACTCTTACGCTAATGTAACCGATTTTTAGCAGATAGCACGTGAGACCTGACTGAATATATCACAATTATTGAAAACAAATTATATGCGTACACTGTATTATAAAATATATAGCTTCATTATTTACAAAATGTTTGATTACGATTCGTTAATTTCGTCAATATTTGAATAAACTGCGTTTTAATTGCTCTTCAATATCGGCATGAACTTTCTGAATAACCCAATATTAGGTGGTTATAAGAATAACAATATTTATTAATCCTTAGAATATAACATGTTCACCTAATCTTACGTAACTTAATACAATTTAAAATAGTACATTATATAGGCTAAGGTAAATAAGTGGTCATACGGCTGAGTGAGATCTCTTGCAGACCACAGTCTTAATAAATTACATATTAGATTTTAGTGTTACCAAAGTCCAGAGGCATCCGTAACCATTTAGTCAGACGGTTTGTCCGTGTCATCGCCAACTATTCACATAAAATTGAGATTAAATGTTTGGATATTAATGTAATATAATCAGAACTTAAGAAATTCAAATGTGAAGCTCTTTAGTTGAAAGAAGTAGATTTGTTTTCTGAGTATAGAAGGATTTTAAGGTCATATAGTTTATCTAAAACTTAGCAAATATGCAGTAGTAAAAATCTTGAACTAGTGTTAAAGACTTAACCTTAAAACTTTGCTACATTTATAGGAGAGAACCTCGAAGGTGTGGACTTTCGTTATAAACCGAATTTTATGGAAACAAGTCAACCAAACCTCATTTGATCATGTCTATTATAAATTAAAATATGTGGATTCGAACCTGTACTAAACGTGGGTAGCTTATTTACTACCTATCTATACCATCGATGAATATCACTATTATAACTGTTAACTAATAACTGAGTTATTGTAAAAGTATAGTTAGTAAATTGTCCGACGTTTTCTTTACGAAAGTCGCCCACAATAGTTCAAATCTATTAACCTTGACTGACCTAAACAGTTCGACCTAAATTATCTTAACTTAAGCATTTCTTGTTAGTGCTCATAAAGAAAATATCTTATATTTTGAAACACAAGATTCATCTTGAAATGTACTTTAGATTTTAGTATTCTACTGTACCTGACTTAAACATGAATCAGAATTTAGAACAGCGAGAAAAATGAGTTAAATATTTTTTTTACTTATAAACATTTTAAATCATTTGGACGGTTAAAAGAGACGGAAGAAATTTAATATTATCTGATTATCAATAGAGAGATTAATAAAAATAAGGCGTTAACACTTGACCCGAATTCAATTCGTCGGTACGTTTATTAAATAATACTGAACTTAGATTGTAGATGGCGCTAATTCTTATACAAAAGTGAAAGTAAGAGAAGGACAAAAATACATTTTATCATTTATGATATTACATATTGTGGACAATCATTGAACAGATAGCAATATGTTTTTAAAAATGAAACCTTGATAGATATATAAAAAAATATACAAAAATTTCTTGCCTACTGGTAAAATAATACATAAATATCCATATACATACAAACATACATATATAAATAAGAACAAATATAAACGTGAACGATGTTAACCGACTTTACCCCACCCCATAATATTTTCAACGTACGATGTATTGAAAATGATTAATGTATGACTTCTGCAGTAACCTAATACTGTTATTTAATGGAAAGACGATAGCAGTTAGTTTCAGGAAACTGTTTGTGAAGCTGGTCTTTTATTCAACAGAGCAGTACTGTCTCTCGCTGATAAGACTGGCGTCGATCCAACAGATATGCATAGGATGGGTTAAATGTTAAATATGGCATAACCATAAAGGTTAACTATGTTAATGCATATATTCTTAATACTATATGAATATGTTCGATATTGATTTAAGTGGTCTTCTAGTAGGTACGTGTAGGTGTAGAAAATTTGTTGGTTTTGTAAACATTTAAGTTGAAACTAATCTGTGGAGATTGTGACGTTAAGTTAGCGAGTTCAGAAATCTGTTTTTCATGATCTAATAATATGTCACAAATACACATCTAATGATATTAATAATTATTGTTAAGTAGTAAATTACAATTAATTGAATAAAGCCATAAAATTATATTAAAAACTCATTGGTGTCAAGCGACATCACTAAAGACCTCTCGAATTCGATTTTTGAATTTTTAATCATATGTCATATTGTGATCGATGTGAATATATTTTCTACTGTAATAATTTACATCCTATTAAATGACTTATAAACATGCTTATTTCATGGACAATATTTAGTTTCAATTATTACAAATTATCAACAAAAAGGTGACCGAATTTCTTTCGATTTTCTTTTTCTGTATACAACATAAAGGGGCCGTTCTCAAGAGTATTTTCACGAGGAAGTGGGTATTGATGTCAAAACAATAATTGTTGTCGATGATATTATAGTCTGATCATTATTCTCCGCGTGGTAATCCATTACAAGGGGCCAATTTGGCTTCACGCCTTGCTGTTTCCGAAAATTTAACACCAAAACTACAATATTTAGGTCATGTTACAAGGCTCGTTGCCTCGTTCTCGAAACACGATACGAATCTCGATACCCTATGTTTATCCTCTGCACATAAATTCTGAATCGAAAACTTTACGTTCCTACTACATAAATATTAAAAGTTAGTATTACCGGTTGCGCTCAAATACGCCTAAATTAATGCCTTGATTTTAATGAAGAATTCCTTTCACATCAATTAGCATGTTAATTAGCGCGTTTATCTGTTGAACACATTTGCTTAGTCTCATTATTAACGCGTTAATTAATGTGTTAGAACGCAGACGTAGCAGTGACATAATAGTGACCGTCGAGTCTATAGAGAATATTTCAATTTTAGAATATCTCTGACATAATGGATTGTCAGTATCATCAATAAAATGATAAATTATACGCGGTCGTAGTTTTATTGCGGTATACTTTCAGTGAGTTTGTTCGTAAAGTACCGATGAATTGATGACATGTCATATTTAAGTTCCAGTCAATATTTTAAGCAATATCGTGTTGTAAAATACTTGAAAATTGAGTTCGTTTATAGATGTACCGAACGCAACTTCATTTACGAAACAAATATACGTTTAATTTATAATGTTAAGATGTCGTATACATAATTTATTTGAAGGTCTAAATTGTCGGTGCACTTTCTTAGTCTATGGTAGCGTTTTAATGGTAGTCTGTGCACAGTTTATGTTCTGTGATTTGATTTCTGTTCTTAGAACTCTAACTAGTCTGTGCCACTAGTCTTAACCTGCTCTACTTAAGTTTGTAATCTTAAATCCGTTACGAATAATTCAAAATCAATCTCAGGACAGTTAACTTGAAAAATGGATACAATAATAAAAATAAAAATATATATATATAATAATATCGGGTGAGTTGTAAACTAGTAGATAATCGATCTTAATGTTTTACAAGGAGCGCAGAACAAATATTCCAGTTATGTGAACTACAGTATAAAACATTTTATGGCAAGACATTACAAGTCTTGTTAGAAAAAGCCAAGCATCCAGATAGCACTACCTTTCATAGTAAATAGCTGTAAAAAGATTTTTAACCTACTACTAAGTCGGACTGTGGTAGCCTTGCATTATTGCCTAACATGTAAAAAAACAAATTACGGTGCATTACTCATCAATAATTACGAAATACCTTTTAAAGGGCTAACCTAACCAAAAAGGCTTACCTAACCTAATATATGGGGATAAGCTAATTAGGTAAGCAGCTGGCTTATGACAATAAGGGACAAAGAAAATAGTATTACTCGAACCTGTGTAGGCCATGCTAAGATATCTCGTCTTCCTTATGTGGGGAATGTGTAGAGTATTGTTGCTGTAATCGGTAATTCATTGTTTGACAGATTTTCGCTCCAATAAATGCGTAATATAACGGCAGAAAATGTTTATTTTCCTATTCCACATTCGAAATTTAAAAAGATGTTTAAATTTTGACATTCTGCTATTGCTGCTCTAAATTTTACTGTTTAATTATGAAAATAAGTCTACAATATAAAATATATTTTTTGAATAGATAATTAAAATTTATTGTCCAAATTTTAGCAAGAACATACGGAATTGTCGCGTCCTGTCAAATCGTGATTGGATTGTAAACTTTGTAAAAACTGAACAAAATTTTATAATTAACTGAAGTAGTGTTGTAGTTTACTTAGTAATTACCTAATAATCGAAACACCGATAACGAAGTAAATAAATCATGAGATCGTAGTTAAGTTAAGCGTGTAATACAGTTCTGTAGCACAAAATTAATGAAATAGTATTCAAGAGACGCAATTTGCTTTCGATGGAAGGATTCTAACGGTATGGTTATTAATGGTTTTGGCGACGTAAAATTATCAGTACCCAAGCGTCAATATTACTCATACATGGTTTGACATGTGATGGATGGAGTCGGCTATTAATTATCCCATAGTACCTGCCGATACAACACTATTGTTTCTAGATAGCGCACCATCTATCAACCTACGTGATGTCATGTTGGCTGATCGTCGTAATTTGTCTTCGATGGACGAAACTTTTTTAAATCAATCTTTTCGTCTAAACATGCCTGAAATTCCAGAATCGGCGTAGGTAAAGTACGGGTTACGTTGACCTTAAGATTAAATCATGCTCGGAGAAAGTTTGATTTGATTGGGATGATATAAGATCGGGAGCCGCGAGTTGCTCTGTTGGATGAAAATGAATCTTTGTTGGTATTAATATAAACTATTACATACTACGTTTGGATACTGATTTATAGCATGGGAGCGCGGATGAGAATTTTGAATGTAGAAATTAATTATCTTTGGTTATGAAGAAGGAAATATTACGAATATCACCATAATAAAAAGTAAATGCAGTCTGTAAAACTACAATAGCTAGGTGGATTGTGGTTTGACCTGAGACCTGTGCCCTTCGGTGAGACAGTTATGACAGATGACAGTTATGATAATTGACAGGTGGACTACAAAGGCGCCATAATTCCGAATGTCAAATTTATAATGTTCTTAACATTTACTTTTATAATGGCTTTAGAAGTGCAAACAATTTCTAATATTACATATTGTTATATTTAATATTATACGAGTATTGCGAAAATGATTGTACGTAAGCATACCTCAGAGGAAGTAAAACGCTTCACATCAAAGTTGAAGTCGAAATAAATCGAATCGAAACTGAGAGTGAGAGATTCTGAACCCGTTTCATAAACAAAGATTACCAAGATTAACAGTGTGGCAATATCGGGTCCAAAGGTTTTATGGGCTCATTAACTGTAAGCTTTTATAATGGCCATTTAGTGGATATTCCACTTTTATTGGTGAGATAATAACTCTTATGTAGATTTTTATGGATACGTTCAAAGTTTCAAAGAAGACTACTTACAGAAGCGTATTTTAACAACGAAATATTGCGTAATTGTTATGTAAAAACTTTAAATAAGTTGGCAGAGAGAACTTGTCCGACACAGTCGATTGTAGACATGAAATAACTAACCAAAACATAATAATATATCTGATGACTAATTCCCATAAATTTAAGGGATTGAAAGTCAATTGCCCACTTATTTCGATATCCAAGAATCGGCTATCCATTAGCATCGATCTCTGAAGGCGCGTGGAACGCATACCGAATGCATTGTCATGCCACACTGCGCCGGTGTTGCATAACATACGCACGTGTCAACTGAATTGGTTCACTTCGAATGACGGCGATCCCTTGGTAGAATCATGACCCTAATTATAAGTTGGGCAATTGCATTGTTATTAAGCTGACCTATTGTGAAGTACCGTTGATATTGAAATGGACACGATGTGTCCACCTGTGGCTATTCTAAAATAATATGATTCAGATAAATGACAATAAAGATATATATTTATGATCAGAAAGCTGAAGAAATCCTCCGTAGATTATAGTTAATTATAATCGCAGATATATTTTTTAATGAACTTTTATTATTAAGGATATTTCAAATAACTATTCATTGCCATTAATTTAAAATAAGGTTGAAATATTTCTCTCCTCAACCAGTTGTTAACATTACCTAACTCATCCATCAAAACGGCGTAGTCTTCAGTACTGTCGGAGAAGTAATCACCGTTTTGAATACGTTCCCTTTGATGGGCGCCAGGATTCTCCACACTTCATAACGTCAGTAGCTCGCACGACGTCTATTCATAGAAGATGCGTTGTCATTCATGTTGATAACTATTTTTGTTACGACCCTTACTAGATTGAAATTCCAGAAGTGGTATTTGTATCGTAAAGGCTGATTAGTCTTAGGTACTTACAGTAGAAAGTCGGGTGTGATGACCCGATGGCGTTTAGACTTTTATGATGCGTTTTGGAGTTGGCTTGTTGTGTTCATTGTTTTTTCTTTTTTCAGCGGTGGTTGTGCGTTACCTGACTAAACGGTACATCGGCGAATACAGCTCGACTGGAGGTGAGTTTTTTACCTATTTACGTACCTTTTTAAATATAGTGTACGCACGTAGGACTTTTAGATTTTGCATAGTTAAGTTTACACGTAGAAGTGTAACAAGCTTAATTTTGGCATAGAATAATATGGGTTACAAAGATATTTATGAAATAAAATAAAATTTCGAAGGAGGGAGAATATTGAGGAAGTGAATTATGGTAGAATGTAAAGCACAGAACGGGTCTCCATTAATAAATATTTACGCATACATTCACACTATCAAAACACAATCCCGGATTCCGTTTATAATACAAATACACGGTTAAAACTTCACAAAAGTACCTAATTCCGATAGTATGTTCCGTAATAAGAAACAGTTACTACGTCTAGTACTTTTCCTATACCATGGCGCCTTTAGTTTCGCTGTTAGATAACTAATTCGTCACAGCTCGCAGCAGTAGAACTAACTATGATGGATGGATAGACCGATCGTTGGTTGGAGCCACGAGGTTGTTAGCAACGCAATTGCGATTCGTAATGCTATTAATATTCTTTCTAAAGTACTTTATAATCGTTCAAATAGTTTGTTAGGCGAGGATCGTTTATGCTTTGAGAATATTGTGGGCGCACACATGACACAATCGAATTGTTAATTGATTCGACTTCTTTCAATACATACTTTTTAAATAAAATAGCACTTTTTACCGAACGCATAGGGGGGAATATCGATCAAGAACTTAATTATTTAATTAAGCTAATCAGTTTAATACCTGTATTAAATTAATTAAGTTATTTAAAATAATCAACGTTGTTGCTAGAACTTATTTACCTTGATTTGAACGAGAGTAAAAATTAAATTAAGAATGATATTGATTCGGAATCGTCAATTCAATAAGTCAGTTTAATAATGCTGATTATATTTTCGATACGTTATAATATTTTCGACATGTCAAGACTTATTCAGACATACGTTTGGTATGACTATAGCTTTATCTCATGATAATTCGGTTAATTTGCAGTTTTACATTGCTACTTTATGGCTGCTACTACAGGACTTTATGGCTGTACTACGACATTTTGTTTCTATGCTGCTGTCAATAGAGCTATAATGCTTGGTAATTTCATAAAAGCAATAAAATAGTGGCCAAATTCTAGTTGGACTCACATATTAGAATCCCTACAACTTCAGAATTAAGTTAAAGAGTTACGTCATACTCGTATATCATATAACCTTAGGGTACGTTGATTATCATGATTTAAAAGATCGCGCTTTTAAGTTTATCCATTTAAAAGCTTTTATTAACTTTCATTTAGATCTTCAGGGGAAGCCCGACTCTTACTTAGCCGGATTTTTTTTGTTGTCTTTTTTATAATACAAAAAAAAGGCACGTTACAAAACTTCCGTGTCTCTTAAGGTGAAAAAATCATTTCTTCATATATTTTTTTGCAATTTCCATCATGATAAAATTTACTTGCCGATTAATTTAATCTAAGATTTATTTCAAAAGAAAGTTTTAAATTAAACATGGCGTAAGTTTAAAGTATTTCTCTTACAATACAATACAAAATGTAAAAGAATGTGTATTGTAATAAAGAATACAATATAAATTCTTCTGCATCTCGTGCTCTATCTTTAAATGCAAGTACCGATCATCCGTTCTCAAGATACTCGTCCATAAATGTTTATTTCGTGCGGACATCATAATGGCTACTGGTGTTCGTTCGTTTTTATTTTTATTTACACCTATAAAAGACTTTATCATACAAGTCTGTTTGATTTATCGACTCTTTATTGAGAAGTCACATGACGGATTTCAAAGGCGGATTTTATGCAAACTGGCATTCATTTATTCTACACTGGTCGATGATGATAAATAATACGAGAGGTAACAAAGGAGTAAGAATTAACGTCATATATATTTATTAAAATAATCTATCCTGTTTTAAATGCGAAAGGGTGTTTGTTTGTCCTTTTTTCACGACTCGACTACGTTTTTATGGTATGATTTTTGGTGTGGAGATTTAGTTGGGAG
Organism: Calpodes ethlius; assembly: GCA_018251375.1. Taxonomy (NCBI): domain Eukaryota; kingdom Metazoa; phylum Arthropoda; class Insecta; order Lepidoptera; family Hesperiidae; genus Calpodes; species Calpodes ethlius. The sequence goes on from DWPA01003506.1 coordinate 13,366, forward strand.
GGTGAAGAGTGCCATCTGTTACTTTTCAACACGGAAAGACATCTAATTTCTGTGTGAAGATCCATTAGGATGTATATTTCAGCCAAATTAAAGAATGTATTTAGCAACAAAGCGTTAACTTAGACAAGAATAACACCAGATAGGAGATTATAAAAGATAAACGTTGTAGATTAGCACTGAGCTTATGAGTTAAAGTTGTAACAATACTAACAGTATATATACATAAAATATATAGTATAGTACCAGATGTCGGTAACGTGATTTTTATATAGAACATGGTGGTAATTGTACCTTGATAGATTGACTTGGACCCATAACTGTTGTAATTGACACAAACACTCCGAAATATTATTATAATCCAGTAACAAATTAGCGTGAATTTTGCACCCCGATTAAAAGTCGAATTCAACTTTTGCTACCAGGAAAACTTTTAATCAAACCAATACACTATCACAGTTTACGCTCGAATTAATAAAAGCTTCAACCGGTTAGTGAGAATAATATGTTGATATGCAATTAACTTCAATTTACGTCTTTCGAGCTGCATATATACGTCCACATTCCATTGTTTCCTTCCGATCCTTTATAATTGTTGAAGTACGTCAGAGATGAC